>JAXCGZ010003959.1:40000-42500 GCA_037179515.1 Halocaridina rubra
TTATTATTATTATTATTATTATTATTATTATTATTATTATTATTATTATTATTATTATTATTATTATTATTATTATTATTATTATTATTATTGCAAATTCTGCAGGACGGACATTATTTATCTTCTCGAGACTATACATTGAGAAGACACTTATCTTCCAAAGACTACCCATATAGCTAGACTTGTGGATTTCAGTGCGCCCACTGAGTTGACAGGAGCTAGATACCATATTATAGATGCCACTAATCTCTCTTTCATAAACTCAAGTTTTTAGCAGACCAAGAGAGACAATACATGAGCTCTCTTCAGCAACCGAACTCGTGATCTGGAGGATGGAAGCAAAGAGCAGTATCCCAAAGGAGCTAGTGAAGGTTGGGTCATCCACGTAAAGGATTAAAGAGTGATTTTGTCAACATGACGTCATATTCCCTAAAATCGGCCGGGTGACCACAACTGAACAAAATGGTATACTATATCTCTTTCTTTATTTTGCAAAATAGTCTTTATCTTTCCGCAATTGAGCGGGAAAAATGCTGCCTCCGTGTTCCCTGCGTGTCGTGACAGCCTACTGAAAGGTGGGGTAACTTCCTCCTGATCCCCCTGAGGGGGGTAAGAATTCTTACTCCGCTTCCCCTGCGTATCGTGAAAGTCTACTAAATGGGGCGGAGCAAGGGGACTTGGAATCTCTGTACTCTTTAATTTCCTCTCAGAAAGAGTAGAGTTCTTACTTGACTCAGCCACCCCCTTTTAAGGGGGATAATGATATTTGTATATGGACAAGTAATTTCCTCCTGTAAAGAGTAAGGATGTGGTTTTAACTCGGTCATCATCCTTATACAGAGAATAATGGCCATAATATATAGATAGATAAAAACAGCAGAAAATGTTTCATAAAAAAACAAATTAGGGAGGATTTCCTGAATAGACACCATATGTAATTCAATCTCACATGAAGCACCTGCGTCCAGCCTCAATCCAAAGCTAGGCACCTTACAAGGAATACCTTGGTAAATATTTTACTTAGGTAAATTAGATTAGCCCACGCTAAACTAACCTAACTTGTCTTCTCCCTCAATCCCAGATTAAGAACCTATAACTGAGATGACGTGGTGCCAATTCTGGGACTGATCCTAAATTTGAACAAAGTCATGGTATCATATACTGACTCTGTGGTATTTCGTGAAGCAATGGCTTGCTTGTATATTATGTCCTGGGTATGTGATATAACTGACAGTGATTGTACAAATACCCAACGTCACTGCAAACGCAATGGATCAAATGCAGAATTCGAACCACAACCTCTTTTGGAGAATGTATTTTACTTTATTCGTACCAAGAATGAGAAAATAATACACTGGAAATATCTTGTCTCCTCGACTCTGTAAACTCAGCAGGCATAATAAGTACACAAATGGACACTGCAGACCATCTTTGGTTCCAAAAAGACCTTTAGGTCAGATATGAGAATACGTACGCTTATACCTGTCCTAAAGCTCGGCACATTTTATATATATATATATATATATATATATATATATATATATATATATATATATATATATATATATATATATATATATATATATATATATATATATATACACGCACGCACTCTCTCACACACACACACGTATATATATATATATATATATATATATATATATATATATATATATATATATATATATATATATATATATATATCCGGTTCCGGTTTTACGTCACGGACTCCCTTATCAACCAAGGGCTAGGACGGTTGCCTTCTTGCGAAGGACTTGTTTTGGCAGATGTAATCCTTACGCTGAGTGCATGCCTTTGCTAACCTCAGACCGTGACGGGGCGCGAACCCTCGACCTGACGCCTCAGAGTCGGAGACGCTACCGACTGAGCCACGGCGACTACATATATATATATATATATATATATATATATATATATATATATATATATATATATATATATATATATATATATATATATGTGTGTGTGTGTGTGTGTGTGTGTGTGTGTGTGTGTGTGTGTGTGTGTGTGTGTGTGTGTGTGTGTGTGTGTGTGTGTGTGTATATATATGTGTGTGTGTGTATTTATATACACACACACACACGCACACACTAGAGAGGAATCAGAATAATATTGAGGAAATTTTCACAAGTAAGAAGCTGAAAAATGTTCTCCTCTAGCCGGACGTTGAACAATTGTTTAATAACATAATGACGCACGAAATAGTCTTGTTTACTATCTTATATTTATTTCAACACCATAACTCTCTCTCTCTCTCTCTCTCTCTCTCTCTCTCTCTCTCTCTCTCTCTCTCTCTCTCTCTCTCTCTCTCTCTCTCTCTCTCTCTCTCTCTCTCTCTCTCTCTCTCTCTCTCTCTCTGTATTGTTATACTGAATGCAAACAATCACTTCTATTGTTTTCTATTTCTAACAAGAGTATACAATATTCATCTTGCAACGTAAGTATATGAACTGGATCAAATGTCATATGTCAATACGCA
>JAXCGZ010003959.1:47500-50000 GCA_037179515.1 Halocaridina rubra
ATCAGACAGGCACTTGATAAGGAGAAGACAGTGGTAATCTCAGGCATAAGTGAATCCCAGGAGCCAACATGGCAGGGGAGACTTGAAGAAAATAAAGCTAACGTTGTAGACCTGATAAGAAAGCTTGGAGTAGTATGTGGTCCTGAGGATATTGTAAACATACACCAACTAGGTAAATATTCGAGGGAAGGAAAGCCGAGACCAACAAAAGTAACCTTTGAGAGAGGGGAGACATGTAGGGAAATATTGTTGAGAAAAAAAAGTCTAAAAGACCTTCAAGAATGCAAAGAAGTGTTCATTAGACGATACAGAACACAGGAAGAGATGGGAAAGATCAAAAACTTGTTGCAAGAGGCAAGAAGGTTAAATGATGAAAGAAATGAAGAAGAGAAGAAAAATTTTTGTTACAGAATACTTCCAGACAAAGGGGAGATAAAGAAGATAATGACAGAAGATCAGGGGATGGGGCCTCATTAAGATTGTTATACACAAATGCTGATGGATTAGCTGGTAAGGCAGTAGAATTAAAAGATAGGATTCACAACAGTAAGGCAGATATAGTAGCAATTACAGAGACTAAGTTGAGTGAGGACATAAACAGTGTCACAGTTTTTCCTAAGGGCTTCAGAATACTAAGGGTCGAAAGATCTGAGAGGACTGGTGGAGGGATAGCACTGCTCATAAGTGAGAGGATTCAAGTTGAAGAAATAAACTTGGCTATAGAATGTGAGTTCAGGGAATTTCTTGTTGCTCGCATAAATACTGGGTCAGAGAGCATTATAATAACTGTTGTATACAACCCACCAAGGAACCAAAATAGGCTTGAAATTTATGAGGAAAGTCATATAGGTACGATTGAAGTCATAAACTCAGTTGTTAACATGGCGCGGGAGAAAAAATGTAGGATTTTGATTATGGGAGACTTTAATCATAAAGAGATAGATTGGATAAATCTTGACCCACACAGTGGTGAGGACTCATTTGGGGCAAGATTCCTAGATTGCGTACAAGGGAATTTCCTACACCAACATGTAATGGAACCAACAAGAGCCAGGGGTGGGGATGAGCCATCACTACTTGATCTGGTGTTCACAGATAATGTGTTGGATATTGAAAATATTGAGTATGAACCACCAATTGGAAAGAGTGACCACTGTGTGTTGTTGATGGAGTATATCATTGAAGACATTCTTCCTGAGAGTAGAGGCACTGAGGACATGAGGAGGAACTATCCGAAAGGAGATTACATCAAAATGAATGAGCTTTTTGCAGTTATTGACTGGAGAACCTTATTTTACAACAAATCTGTACAAGAAATGTATGACATCTTTTGTGAGAAATATGGGAAGATAGTAGATTGCTGCATACCTGTCACCAAAGTAGGTGTAATTCATGCCAGAGAGAAATGGTTCGATAATGGGTGTAAAAGAGCTAAGGAGTGGAGAGACAAATGCTGGAAAAGGTATAGGAGGAGAAAAAACATAAATGCCTGGCAAACCTACAAAAGAGCAAGAAATGACTACCTAAGTAAAAGGAGAGAGGCAGAGAGAGATTATGAGAGGGACATCACCAGGAAGGCTAAAGAAAATCCCAAGCTTTTCCACAGCTTTATCAGAGGAAAACTGAAGGTAAAAGAACAGGTTTTAAGGCTAAAGAGAGCGGATGGAAGCATCACTGAGACGGACGAAGAGATCTGCAAAGAATTGAACAAGGAGTTTCAGTCAGTATTTACAGTAGAAAATACCCCACCCCCTCAGATTGCAGTGATAGAAGCTCAAGGGCCGGTATTAGAGAACATCAACCTTACAGCCACAGAGGTACGCAAAGCGCTGATGGATTTAGATGTTCATAAAGCTACAGGTCCTGATGACATATCCCCTCATGTGCTTAAAAAATGCGCAAACACAATATCAGTGGCACTAAGTATCATATTTAAGGAGTCACTGGAGTCGGGGGAGATTCCAAGATGCTGGAAACAAGCAAATGTGATACCTATCTTCAAAAAGGGAAGGAGGGATACGGCTCTGAACTATAGACCAGTTTCCTTGACCAGCATAGTTTGCAAACTTATGGAGAAACTACTAAGGAAACATATCTCTCTTCACTTGGAATCCTTCAACTTTTTGTCAGTGAGGCAACATGGCTTCAGAGAAGGAAGATCAACAGTAACAAACTTATTAGAATTTTATGATGAGGTAAGCCAAATCTTACAGGAAAGAGAGGGCTGGGCAGATTGCATATTCCTAGACTTCCAGAAAGCGTTTGACACTGTTCCACATGGGAGACTTATTAGGAAGCTGCAATCAATGGCTAGAATAGGTGGAAATGTCTTGGAATGGATAAAAACTTACTTAGAAGGAAGGGAACAGAGGGTTAGAGTAAGACACTCAGTGTCTGAATGGAGAAGAGTTAGTAGTGGAGTTCCACAGGGTTCAGTTTTAGGGCCACTTTTGTTCCTTGTATATGTAAATGACCTACCAGAGTGTGTAAATTCATTCAT
>JAXCGZ010003959.1:55000-57500 GCA_037179515.1 Halocaridina rubra
CTTATCTTATAATTTCTACTCTTATTGTTACTATGGGCATTAATTTATTTTAAAATTTGGCCTTAAAACTACTCCTGAAACAAAACATGTTTTACTGTGTGTAAAGTCAAACCATTTACTATTTCGATATGCAATTACTATTCAGAGACCAATTAATATAAAAACTTAATGAACCTAAAGATTAATTCATAATTCAAATAATAATGATGCTAAAACAAAACACTAATATTATTTAAGCAGAAAAACAACTTATTAATCTTAGTGCAAATCATACAATTTATCCTCAAACAAAACATTTGTTACTTTTAGTAAAGTTAAAACATTCACTATTTCCATATTCAATTACTATTCAGAGACCAATGGATAGGAGAACTTAATGGACACAAAGATTAAATCATAATTCAAATAATAATAATGCTAAAACAAAACACTAATATTATTTAAGCAGAAAAACAACTTATTAATCTTAGTGCAAATCATACAATTTATCCTCAAACAAAACATTTGTTACTTTTAGTAAAGTTAAAACATTCACTATTTCCATATTCAATTACTATTCAGAGACCAATGGATAGGAGAACTTAATGGACACAAAGATTAAATCATAATTCAAATAATAATGATGCTAAAACAAAACACTAATATTATTTAAGCAGAAAAAGAACTTATTAATCTTAGTGCAAATCATACAATTTATCAATGGCACTTATTCAAAACTATATCTAAGGGAGACTCTGAGTTTTCGCTTAAAATTATCTTAAAGCTAGTAAAACAAAAAAAAAAAAAAAAAAATAAAAATAAAAATATTTTGTCTTTTAGCACAGTGGACAAAGACGGTGGGGACATTTTCTTTCCCATTTTTTCAGTTCTAATACGGGGGTAATTTTAATTAACTAATAAGGGATTTTTAAATACCCTTCTTTCTCTCTTCACTAAAGTTTGGACATGTATAGGGATTATTTCTCTTTCTGTTTGAATCCCATCAACGCGTTGACGTGGCTTCTAAAGGTATTATTAAAATATTTTAAAATATTTCTGTGTTTCTTTTCCTCTCTTTTCACTACAGTTATGACATGTATGGGGACTTCCTTGTTTCTGGGATTTCATCAAGATTACATGGTTTTTTAAAGTAGTTTAAAACTTTTATTTTTTTTTGGACTGTTTTCTCTGTCTAGGACGACTTTTATTTTCTCTGTCCCTTGCTCATGAATTCTTGCTAGGCGCGATTCCACGGTTTCCCTCGGAAATATTTTGTCTTTTAGCACAGTGGACAAAGACGGTGGGGACATTTTCTTTCCCATTTTTTCAGTTCTAATACGGGGGTAATTTTAATTAACTAATAAGGGATTTTTAAATACCCTTCTTTCTCTCTGTCTAGGACGACTTTTAATTTCTCTGTCTAGGACGACTTTTAATTTCTCTGTCTAGGGCGACTTTTATTTTCTCTGTCCCTTGCTCATGAATTCTTGCTAGGCGCGATTCCACGGTTTCCCTCGGGGATTCTATTTTTTTCACTCCCCCCGCCGTCCTTGCTGCAGGCCCAGGTTTGTTACCATATCTCCTTTACTCGGATAGGCAAGACAAAAAGGAAGGATTCGGCACCTTTCTAATCCTTCCAGCCTGGCTTCCTCGTCCCGCCCTCGGCCGATCTTGACTAAGACCACCACGCAGGAGACCTGCAACGTCACAGCGATTCTCTTCCGTACGGCCATCCACACGTACCTTCGAAGCAGATCTCGGGATGAAAATTTGAACCTCTGTCACTACTACAGTTGTAAGAAAGGTTCCCTATGACTTCAGGGTACCAACAATGGCCATACGTTGGTAATCGAGGCTATACTTTGCCTCCCCTGCAACTGCAAGTGATTGCAATCTCTATTCAATGGGCACTAGGGACTTGTCTGAGCGGACAAAATCTAAAAACTTTTAGAACTTGCAGGTCGGGGCTGCCTAGGAATAGGGTGGTAATGGAAGGTATGTGTCTACACAACTAGATTATTATTCCAAGATACTTAGGGCTTAGCTGAGAAACTGCTACATAGCATTACTTTACTATAGACATCAAAAAGGACAATCATTAAATGCTGAGAAAAGCCACTAAAGAAAAATTCTTATTAGCGGTGGCTACAGTAACATCAAGTATGAATTCAGATAAAAGATACAAATCATCAAGTTACTGCTGATTTCATTTCAAAAATAATAATTAGCAACAGGCCATTGAGAGATAGCAACAATATCAGTCAACATAATAACATTACTAATAATCATGATCAAAATAAGAATAATAAACAATAAAAATAAGTATACTAAATCAGAAATATCAATATATATACAATGGAGACTGGCATTCAGAAGTAAGAACAGAGTTCTATACTTATACTTCATAGCAATGCTCATTCTAACACAGTCTCTTTTAATGTTTAAATTCCTGCTGTCATAATCAATGTATATATATATATATATAGCATAAGTGGCAACTCGCTGGCTCCACAATTTGTCA
>JAXCGZ010003959.1:70000-82500 GCA_037179515.1 Halocaridina rubra
CAGTCTATCCAAATGTCTGTCTATCTGTTTTCCATTCTTTCATCTTATCTATTTGAGTATCTAATAATTCGTTTACTCAGCTCTCTGTCTGTGTCTGTCTGTATTTCACTCATCAATCTTATCTATCAGTGTATATATCCACCTACCTATCTATAGCTGCCTAACTAATTGCTATGATTAACAGAGAACATTTGCCCATCTGTCTATCTTACATTCTAACAACCAGCAAAATGAAATTAAAAACAAATGAAAAATTAAATGGACCCCAGATGCCGTTTTGGGTACTTGACCTGAGACCAGGTCATAAGGTAAGTGCTTAATTTTGTCATGGTTAGGTTAGATTAGGCTAGGCTAGGCTTTTATCAATGGTTCAGTTTTTTTTATTGTGACACCAGGACGGCAAAAAAAAAAAAAAAAGAATCTGCCCTTATCGGGCCTGGGTACGAAGAAAACAAAAAGTAAAGAGAAACAGCGATGGCAAGTGTTGTGACTTGTCAGATGTGAAGGGGGGGTAGTAAGAGATGTGTAACGAATATCCAATAATATACGGTGTTGATGTAGGTATAGGAAAAGAACCGTAACTGAAGAAAGTCTTAACATCGAACTGTCCTGGATAGTCCTATATAAGTCCAAAAGACGTTTCAGCAATTCTTTGCAAGATACCTGATTTGAGGTTGAGTTCAACGTAGGTGCTTAATCTGGGAATGAGGTACATCAGATGCTTATTCTGGGACTGATCCGATGGCTTGTACAACTTCTCTTTACAAGAGCAATATTGGGGAAGTCTAGCTACTAAGGGAGAGAGCCAGCTCAACTCTGTACCGGCCCCGAGTCAGGATAGATAATGGGTAGGTTTCAGGAAAACCAATAGTAGTCTCCAAGAACCTAGCGAGAAACAACGAACCTAATTGAACATGGGAAAAGTTGCTGCTGCTGCTGCTGAAGAAGAAGAAAAAGAAGAAGAAGAAGAAGAAGAAGAAGACTTACGAACAAAAAGGACCAAAATATGAAAAAAAAGGGAAATGACTTAAAACATGAACGCAAAAAACTAACTTAATTTCAGAGGAGAGACTGAAATATAAATATGTAGTTATGATTACAAATATTTACATATTTCAAATCCTACACTAGCGATTCGAACCTGGATCCTGTAGATAAGAGTTCTAGTCCTCAGAGTGAAAGTATATAAAAAAAAAATGAAGAGAATATTAAACCATAAATGTAAAATTGAATTTGTGAAATGCTTTGTAAACATTATTTCAGTAAACAAAACTTGGCAATATTTCATTACTAAATAACATATATATATATATATATATATATATATATATATATATATATATATATATATATATATATATATATATATATATATATATATATATATATTAAACAAATGTTATATTACAATAACTTGACGTAAGGGTTTCCACCCTACGTTCTAATTATTAGTACCAGACGGGTACAAGGTAAGAATGGACAAGCAGTAATTCCTTTATCTTATATTTATTCTAGAGTACAACACATCTTCGACGCCTCAATGCCCCCACCCTATGATTAACTCAATCTCTGATCTATTCGTGCCCCTGGCAAAGTTCTAACTAACCCTGTCTGCCTTGGGTGGTTCTTGAAATACCCTGAGGGCAAGGCGTGGCTTGACATCCAACTCGGCAAATCAACTCCAGGTTCGAAGTGGATTCCCGCCTATTTAGGGGAGGGGCTAATCCAACGAGCCTATTGCAGAGGAGTGGGTGGTAATTGCCTATTGCCATTGGGTATCTCCCCCGGGCTTGTACTTCACATTTAGGACAAGTGTTTCTGTGTGGTATGGGGAATAAAGGACTGGTTTATATCTCTCACCCTCTTGAGATATTTGATACGCCAAATGCCGAGTCCCACGGGACCAGCTATATATCTTCGTGACACTTTTTAACCATAGGCCTCATCCTATTACACACTGGAGAGAGTGTTCAATGTTTCCTTTGACACCTAGCCAAAAGTCCTACGACATCCCTCCCCACTACACTGAAATATCTCTTATTTCAGTTTCATCATTCTAACTAACATTTGTTTACAATAAAAACGGGGCCGAATTATTTAAGTTATCATCTAAGAAATCCTATTTCTATGAACTCTAAACAGTTTACACGAACATAGCATATATATATTAATGATTTTTTTTTTCTTTTTGAAGTAAATCTACAGACAACTAGAGCATGCAGGGTCTATTTCCTTGTTGGAAATCTTTAATACAAACATATTCTTATATTTAAACAAACATAACCTTAAACAGTATAATTTCAGTGTGTAACTAATATCAAACATTAATTAAGATCAAAAGTCCGTTTAAATCAAAACATTAATTCATCTACTTCTCTCGTTTCTTCAAAAGACAAAATTGAGTTAGTTACAGTAAAATTATGACTCATGTAGAACATTAGCAAACAAATGAGGTAGAGTATTGGCATGTATACACATTTAAAATGATATAGACCATAACATCAACAGTAATTTCTATAAGAAACCTTATCTTAATAATTTCTATTCCTATCATTATTAGGGGGCATTGATTTGTCTTAAAATTAAGCCTTAAAAACTACTCCTCAAACAAACATTTGTTACTTTTAGTAAAGTTAAAACATTCACTATTTCCATATTCAATTACTATTCAGAGACCAATTAATATAAAAACTTAATGAACATAAAGATTAAATCATAATTCAAACAAGAATAATACTAAAGCAAAACTGTGATAATATCTAAGCAAAACACTGATATTATTCAAGCAGAAAAGCAACTTATTACTCTTAGTGCAAATCATACAATTTATCAATGGCACTTATTCAAAACTATATCTAAGGGAGACTGAGTTTTCGCTTAAAATTATCTTAAAGCTAGTAAAACAAAAAAAAATAAAAATAAAATAAATATTTTGTCTTTTAGCAGTGGACAAAGACGGTGGGGACATTTTCTTTCCCATTTTTTCAGTTCTAATACGGGGGTAATTTTAACTAACTAATAAGGGATTTTTAAATACCCCTCTTTCTCCCTTCACTAAAGTTTGGACATGCATAGGGATTATTTTTCTTTCTGTTTGAATCCCATCAACGCGTTTACGTGGCTTCTAAAGGTATTATTAAAATATTTTAAAATATTTCTGTGTTTCTTTTCCTCTCTTTTCACTACAGTTATGACATGTATGGGGATTTCCTTGTTTCTGGGATTTCATCAAGATTACATGGTTTTTTAAAGTAGTTTAAAACTTTTATTTCTTTCCTTCCCTTGCTCATGAATTCTTGCTAGGCGCGATTCCACGGTTTCTCTCGGGGATTTCATTTTTTCACTCCCCCGCCGTCCTTGCTGCAGGCCCAGGTTTGTTACCATATCTCCTTTACTCGGATAGGCAAGACAAAAAGGAAGGATGGGCACCTTTCTAATCCTTCCAGCCTGGCTTCCTCGTCCCGCCCTCGGCCGGTCTTGACTAAGACCACCACGCAGGAGACCTGCAACGTCACAGCGATTCTCTTCCGTACGGCCATCCACACGTACCTTCGAAGCAGACCTCGGGATGAAAATTTGAACCTCTGTCACTACTACAGTTGTAAGAAAGGTTCCCTATGACTTCAGGGTACCAACAATGGCCATACGTTGGTAATCGAGGCTATACTTTGCCTCCCCTGCAACTGCAAGTGATTGCAATCTCTATTCAATGGGCACTAGGGACTTGTCTGAGCGGACAAAATCTAAAGACTTTTAGAACTTGCAGGTCGGGGCTGCCTAGGAATAGGGTGGTAATGGAAGGTATGTGTCTACACAACTAGATTATTATTCCAAGATACTTAGGGCTTAGCAACTGCTACATAGCATTACTCTACTATAAATGTCAAAAAGAACAATCATTAAATGCTGAGAAAAGCCACTAAAGAAACATTCTTATTAGCGGTGGCTACAGTAACATCAAGTATGAATTCAGATAAAAGATACAAATCATCAAGTTACTGCTGATTTCATTTCAAAAATAATAATTAGCAACAGGCCATTGAGAGATAGCAACAATATCAGTCAACATAATAACATTACTAATAATCATGATCTAAAAATAAGAATAATAAACAATAAAAATAAATATACTAAATCAGAAATATCAATATATATACAATGGAGACTGGCATTCAGAAGTAAGAACAGAGTTCTATACTTATACTTCATAGTAATGCTCATTCTAACACAGTCTCTTTTAATATTTAAATTCCTGCTGTCATAATCAATGTATATATATAGAGCATAAGTGGCAACTCGCTGGCTCCACAATTTGTCAATGGGAGTTCTATCTATTCTCTAAACAGTTGCGACATGTGGCACAAACATTTATGCAAATGGCGGTACTACCGATGTCTTATCAGTATTTATGCAATAACAGCATGCAACAATCTATTGACTGCAATAAAATGTAGGCACAATTATCGCCTAGCTTCGCTGGAAAAAAACACACACACAAAAAATCAAAGACAGCAACGTTCTTTTAGCATTGAACGGAGCCTCTGTCAGGCTCAGAGTCGAGTGAAAGGTAGGAGAGAGAGAGAGAGAGAGAGAGAGAGAGAGAGAGAGAGAGAGAGAGAGAGAGAGAGAGAGAGAGAGATAGACTGGGCGACCTTGAAATACGTTGCTGTTTCCACCCTGTGTCAGCTGAGACGGGCCTCTTCCTTTTAACTTGTACTGAAAATAAAAAAGTGTCGCAGAGTATCTCTAATAATAAAATAAATAACCAAATGAACGTGAACAAACGTTAGCAATGACTATCGATAGAGTCTTACGTTTATTGTCAGAGGGCTATTCTTATTTCCTCATTAACAAAAACAAAAGCAAAAAGAACTTAGTGTACAACTGCAGAACTGTCGAAGCATAAATCCATTCCTTTCTGTTTAATCTTGATAAGGACTTTACTGTAACAGCATACACATCCTTGTCTATAATGACAATCTCTCTCTTTTCTTGCTATAAATCAGAGGGTTGAGTCGAAGCACACACACTCTGATGAAATTAAAGCAAAAGATTAAAATCATATGTGACAATATCTTTACTACTATCCACAAAAGTACAAATATCTTTTTTCTTAACAGACGTCTTATAATGACTTAAATATCATAAGTTTTAAATTTAAAACTCAGCAAATAATCTCTAATAATCTCAATTATCTTTAATTAGCTCAATTGTAATCTAAAATTCATGAAAATGATAGGGATTAACCATACTTATCTCTAGATAATCTTTTCAAAACTCTTTAAGTAAGATTTTAAAGATTTCTTCAATACAAAAAGAACTATATAACAAAAACGGGTATCAAAGAATATAAAAAGTCTATCTCTGTGTATGCAATAATAAAAACAAAAATTATATTTCATTAGCAACAGTAAAGAATGCATTTTGCTTAAGTTTCAAATTCTCGTACGGAGTTGTACATGGACAATTCAAACATAAAATATATATATTCTTTTACTATCTCGAATTTGACTTATAACTGCTCTGTCTGTTTGCTTTTACGGGGGTGCGCATGTGGGCGCTGTTTTCTCCCCTGTTCTTTTGGCTTCTGGATAAACTTCTGCTCTCTCAAATACGGGATACAGCTGTGTAACATTCTTGTTGTCATTTCGTGTCAGCTCTCACTCTTTCTTTATGACCAAGCTGAAATAATTTTGATAAAACATTATCATGGCTAAAACTCGCAAAGTTTTATTTTATCAATCTAACATATCTCTTCAGACAAATAATGTATATACTGCAGCTAGCAAAGAAAATAAAGAATCATTCATAGATTCACGTCCTTTATCACGTAACATCTATCTTGGAATCTCTCGGAAATCGAATAATAATCTCAATGGCGGAGTAGGGGACAAAACAAAAATAAAACAAACTTGGCATTTCAACCATATCTGGGCAGGTGGAGAATTACTTTCTCAAACATATCCCTCACTAGATATTGCAACAGCGCATCACCTCCCATAAATACACTCTGATATGGCATGCAGAAGGACCTGGCAGAGCAGGGGAACGACCCTCGCAGACTCCCCAATCATGCTTCCTAACGGTGCTTTCCGCGATTTCACCCCCTAGAGCAACCCCCCCATTATACCCCCAGTCATTCATACTCATTCGCTATCACATTCGCTATATCACTTTCAAGACAATCATCCCCTTTCTGTAAAATTCCCTTTTATTTACAACGTTGGTTTCCCTTTCCCTTATCTCTCTGAAGGAGAGTAACGGTGAAATCTCGGCTGAGCCGTGCGGTCACAGACTTCCTCACCAGTCCTAGGTCCCATTCTCATGAACAAACAAACATTCTACTCCCTTGAAGCTACGTTTGGGTGACACTGAAAATCCTTCCCTATTCTAGGACAGCACAAATTCCTCTAATTTACTCTTACTTTCACCTGCATAGCGCGAAATTAAAA
Source organism: Halocaridina rubra (assembly GCA_037179515.1). Classification (NCBI taxonomy): domain Eukaryota; kingdom Metazoa; phylum Arthropoda; class Malacostraca; order Decapoda; family Atyidae; genus Halocaridina; species Halocaridina rubra. The sequence goes on from JAXCGZ010003959.1 coordinate 76,453, forward strand.
AACTCATCTCTAAACAATATCACAAAATTTCTTATTCTTCAAAAATAAAATGCCACACACGTATCGTAATGTTAATCCCTTCATCATAACAACATCAAAAAACAATCTGTCATTTATGTCTTTCTTTCGCTAAAACATTACTCCCGCGGGGAAAAAAAAAAAAAAAAAAAAAAGAACCTTGAAAACAGGCGCAATCTTAACACTCTATTTCTTACGCTTTAAGAAATTTATATAACAATGATTTTACACGTACTTTAAAATATCAAAGCTCAGTACAATTACTACATATTTATAATAACGAGGTTGGGAGATCGATCGGTCACTTCCGCATTCCTTTCTCGAAAATCACACGTGTTCTAAGTAAAACCTTAAAAGCAGATTCAAGTATATTACTCACTATAATTCTTACACTTAAGAAATTAATATACTGTAATAGTGATTTCACGTGCATTAAATTTGTCAATTAAAAAATCGATACATTCGCGTTCTTAAAATTCAATCTAAGCATTAATACAAATAAATGGAACGCACTTCCAACGAAATTTCTTTACATTACTCAAATTATAACAAAAAACGGAGTTTATTACTGCTTATAGCTATTAGCACAAATTATCCATGTTAGTAATGGGTACAGAAATTCTACTTTTATCAACTTATTAGGCGCCACACCCCTCATAGGCGGGTTGGCTGAGTCAAAGCATAACTACAAGATAAAATGGCGGCGTCCACCGACCTCAATTTCTTTTACTAATTGTCCCATTACTCACTGGATACAGATCACAAGTACTTAGCTATTTTAAGGAGGTGGTCCTGAAGAACTTCATGGCAGAAGGCAAGGAAGGAGGGGGTTCTCCTTCTTCTCTTCGAGTAAAATTGACGAATCGCCGTCTTCTTGGTCGGATCCGGCAACTTATATTTCTTGTAATGGGCATTTTCACTCAATGCTCCGGTCACACTTCGGCTTACTAAGAAATATCTTAGGAATAGTTCCTTCAAAGTTTTATAATATTCTCTGTTTGACCACTCGTCACTTCTCATCCGCAGACCCAAGTATATCAGGAAGTCGGTCGCGGGAATTATGGACGGACATTCAAGGTCTTTTACATTTTCGCCGTCGAGGTATAAAAGTGAATTTTTGACTCGACGCGTCTTTACAACCAGGGCACGGGGTGGGGGCTTGTCCTGCTGCGTTCCCTGTGTCACCACGGGGCTCGGAGCGGCAGGCTGTTCGTCGATGTTTGAGGCGTCGGTTTCTCTGTCGGCGTCGACCAAGTTCCTTCTCGACGGAGCGGCGTCGGCAGGAGTTTGTAGGTGCCGCACGTGCTCCTCCAGTTCGAGAGTTCTCCAGTGTTTTGCCTCGTCACTCATTTCTTGAATTGGGAGATGTTGGATTTCTGCGTTTGCCATTCTTATTTTCTTTTCTTCGCACTGGTTTCTTCTGTTATGAGAGTCTCTTCGTATGTTTTTCCAGGTGTGATGATCCGTACTGCGCTGCCACCATTGACGTAGGGGTTTCCACCCTACGTTCTAATTATTAGTACCAGATGGGTACAAGGTAAGAATGGACAAGCAGTAATTCCTTTATCTTATATTTATTCTAGAGTACAACACATCTTCGACGCCTCAATGCCCCCACCCTATGATTAACTCAATCTCTGATCTATTCGTGCCCCTGGCAAAGTTCTAACTAACCCTGTCTGCCTTGGGTGGTTCTTGAAATACCCTGAGGGCAAGGCGTGGCTTGACATCCAACTCGGCAAATCAACTCCAGGTTCGAAGTGGATTCCCGCCTATTTAGGGGAGGGGCTAATCCAACGAGCCTATTGCAAAGGAGTGGGTGGTAATTGCCTATTGCCATTGGGTATCTCCCCCGGGCTTGTACTTCACATTTAGGACAAGTGTTTCTGTGTGGTATGGGGAATAAAGGACTGGTTTATATCTCTCACCCTCTTGAGATATTTGATACGCCAAATGCCGAGTCCCACGGGACCAGCTATATATCTTCGTGACACTTTTTAACCATAGGCCTCATCCTATTACACACTGGAGAGAGTGTTCAATGTTTCCTTTGACACCTAGCCAAAAGTCCTACGACAAACTAAGCGCACTGTACAGCAAACAATAAAGACGATTTCAAAGCATTATAAAGCTTAATGTTACGCATATAACGAATACGATTATAGAGATAAATTAAGAAATCATTTAGAAAAAATTCATGTTTTCTGATTTGAGACAGTATGCAATACACAACTGTTTCTCAGGAATTAAAAGAAAAAAAAACTGCTTCAGGTTACTGGGATACCAAGAAAGCAGAAGAAGAAGAAGAAGAAGAAGAAGAAGAAGAAGAAGAAGAAGAAGAAGAAGAAGAAGAAGAAGAAGAAGAAGAAGGAGAAAGGAGGGGGGAGGAGGAGGAGGAGGAGAAGGAGGAGGAGAAGGAGAAGTAGTCGTAGAAGTTAGAAAACCATCATCATTATCATCAGCAGCAGTAGAAACAACAACAGTAGCAGCAGTAGCAACAATAGTAGCAGAAGCAGCAGCAGCAGCAGCAGCAGCAGCAGCAGCAGCAGCAGCAGAAGAAGAAAAGGAAGAAGAAGAAGAAGAAGAAGAAGAAGAAGAAGAAGAAGAAGAAGACGAAGAAGTAGGAGAAGAAGAAGAAGAAGTAGGAGAAGAAGCTATTCTCTTTTCTTTTTTTGCGTTATATCTTCGTTTCATCTGCCGAGAGACTCACGTTTTCTCAACGCCCTCTTTACCAATAAGAACCTTTCCAAGAACTAAAGCCAGTAATTTTCTTTGACAATGAGTGGCATACTGTACGCAAAAATCCTCCCAGCCGAATACAAGCAGAGAATTCGCGGAGGTGAAATGTATTCACAGATGCTCTACACATAAACATACGTTGAAAATATGTGGAATAATGTAAGAAAAAATGTTCTCGAGCTGAGCAGTGGTGGTGCTAACGTGTTGTAAGAACTGATGCTCTCAAGCTGGCTAATGTTGGCATGATATACACAATAAATCTCTCAAGTTGAGTAGTCGTGGCATATTGTAAAAGAAAGAAAATTCTCTCAATTTGAGCAACGGTGGAATCATGTCATAATTTTTTTTTTTTTTAAGATTGTGACACTAGGACGGGCCAAAAAAAAAAATAAAATAAAACAGCCCTCGTCGGGCCTGGGCACGAAGAATACATAAAGTAAAGAGAAACAGAGACGGAGAGTGCTTAAAATAATACACAAAAAATACACTAGAATGTATTCACAAGCTTAGCTGTAGTGACAATATGCATGCAATAATGCTCTAAAGCTGAATAGTGGCGGCACTATGCACGCAATAATTCTTTCAAGTTGGCCAGTGATGGCATAATTAGGGGAGCGTTACTCTCATTATGTATGAATATGCTCACAAGCTGAGCAGTAACGACATTATATACGCGGTGAAGCCATCATCAACGCAAGCTCAGAAATGGCTGCAGAAATACCTTTAAAATGTTCTCGGTCTGGGAGAAAGCTGATAAGTGGTGGTATGGTGTACGCTAAAATACTCTCATATAGAAATACAAGCTGGGATGTAGTGGTTTATTGTACGGAAATACGCTCTCAGTACAGAAGAAAGCTGAGAAATGGAATATATATACTTCTGAATGATTTTAACTAGATGCAACCTATCAAGTTTTTGCCTAGTGTATGCAAAAATGTCCTCAAATGAAAGCCAATAGTGGTAACAATGTAAGCAAAATATTCTTTCGGCCCTGATGTAAGCTATGAAGCGGGTGGTGAAACTGTATTAAAAACAAATATCTTTTAAGTGTATATGCAAGCTAAGAAATGGTTTGCTGTACGTAAAATATGCCATCAGTTACAAGCTAAGTTGTGTTGACCTTATGTTAACAAAAATTCTTTCAGCCCAGATGCAGGCTGTGAAGTGATGGCATAATCTATCAAAGCAATTAGTCCATTATATATGTAAATATCGACGTAATAGCGTTTTGTACGCAATTAACATTTTAACATAATCACTACATACATACATACATACATACATACATACATACATTCTGGTTTAGAATTCAACGGGATGAAACTTGTGTGCAAGCTTTGGAAATTCTTCAATTTTTATTGAAAGAAACGTTAATAACATAATTTTATATACGGTTTCTGACGTCAGATATCAATATAGTAACTGAACATCGCAGCTGAGTTTCCAGGAGAGTTGAACAAATACACAGTTGAGGACTAAAAAAGAGCACGTGTGAAAAATACATATGACATTAAATCTTATTACATAACTATACAGAAAATAAATTAAATAAATAAACAAATACACAAATAAATGAAAAAAAATACATAATTAATATACCCCTATATGAAACTAGTCATGTGGTGGCTCAGTGAATACACCATTAGATACTTGAGGTAAGTAGTGGAAAAATATCTTCACGAGCTCATGTTTCGCTAAAACTAAATATATTCCACGTAGAATTTTTATGTATATAAAAATACAACAAACAATATTAGGTATTGTTACTGTTACTGTATTATTATAATTCTTCTTCTTCTTCTTCTTCTTCTTCTTCTTCTTCTTCTTCTTCTTCTTCTTCTTCTTCTTCTTCTTCTTCTTCTTCTTCTTCTTCTTCTTCTTCTTCTTCTTCTTCTTCTTATTATTATTATTATTATTATTATTATTATTATTATTATTATTATTATTATTATTATTATTATTATTATTATTATTATTATTATTGTTATTATTATTATTATTATTATTAATGCACGAGTAATGCCACCGGCTTCTTTTCTCTATTGACTTATCTGATAGCTTTGACGTAACTAGTGCTTTGAATCACCCGTACGTGGGGTCATTGACCTGATAAACATTAGTTTTGATGCTTGCAACAAAGGGAAGCAAACCAGTTTTTGTCGCTATGCGTTTGCAAAGGTCAGTTCTATGCTTAGGTATGCATGCAAGCGTGTATATGAAAATGCATATTCGAAGCAAGGAAGATATACTTAACAAGTATGCATTTTGCCAACAATTATGATTTTAGTATGATGAAATAATTGTAAATTATACTTTAACAGACCTTCAAAGATATCCTATTTCAGCATCATCATCAAATCTTTAGACTTCTTCCATAAGGAGTCACCACAGCAGATCAATTGTCTCCATATAAGCCTATACGTTCCCTTCTGTTACACCACACACCCTCAAGTCCTCCCTCACCACATCCTTAAATCTCCTCTTTGGGCTACCTCTTCCCTCTTGCCATGCAGTTCCATCCTCAGCAGCCTTCTCCAACATACCTCTCATCCCACCTGAGAATATGCCCACATCATCCTAGTCTAACCTCTGTCACCATGTCCCCAAATCTTTCTACCTGCATTTTCCCTCAAATGTACTCATTCTTTATCCTGTCCATCCTCAACACGCCCAGAGAAAACAGCAGCATCTTCATTTCTGCCACTCCAACTCTGTCTCCTGTCTTCTTGTGAGTGGGATTGTGTCCAAGCCATACAATATAGCGGATCTTACCGTCTTGTTATCTTAACCTTTTAATCTTGCAGGCATTTTCACCACTCCATCCTGCCTGCATACTCTTCTTTACCTCTAAACCACACTCTCCATTCTTTTGAACAGTTGACCCCAAATATAAAAAGTCATCCACCCTCGCCATGTCTACGCCTTGCAACTTCAACACTCCACCTTCTTATTCACACTCATGTACACTGTCTTGCTCCCGCTGACTTTCATTCCCTTTCTCTTCAGTGTCTACCTCCGCATCTCCAAGTTTGCCTCTACCTATTTCAAACTCTCACTACATAACACAATGTCTACGGAAACATCATAGTTCATGGTGACTCCCATATAATCTCGTCTGTCACCCTGTCAATTAAGAAAGGGCATCAAGCCCACCCTCATTTTGAACCATTCCGTCAATCCTACAGTACATCTCACCTCTGTCACACTGTTCTCATACATATCTTGCACCAAACCTTCACATACTTCTCTGCTACTCCCGTCTTCCTCAGGCATTCTCTCACTTCCCAAGAT
>JAXCGZ010003959.1:90000-100000 GCA_037179515.1 Halocaridina rubra
GTATGCATGTATGTATGTATGTATGTATGTATGTGTATGTATGTATGTATGTATGTATGTATGTATGTATGTATGTATGTATGTATGTATGTATGTATGTATACACACACATCTGCATTTATGTATATATAGAATAAAAAGCTTGTATATTTCTGTATATAGAACTGTTTGCAAAGAGCAATTATTCACTCCATCGTGAGTAATTAAAATGTGTATTGCAAAGGTCAAAATGATAGTAATTAAAACAAGAAGGATATAGAGGAATGCATGACATGCTTCATCTTCATTCCACTCACTTCAAAGTCATAGAGAGAGAGAGAGAGAGAGAGAGAGAGAGAGAGAGAGAGAGAGAGAGAGAGAGAGAGAGAGAGAGAGAGAGAGAGAGAGAGAGAGAGAGAGAGAGAGAGAGAGAGAGAGAGAGAGAGAGGCATAATTGATTTAAATGAAACAAATGTAATTATCATAAAAATTAGATTTATCTGATAATCTGCAAGAAAAATTTATGTTTAACAGACAACTTGAGCGATACTGGAATTAATTAACAGAAACTAGAAGTAACGAATGGAGTTGACAGACTTGTGATCTAACCCACTCAGGGGCGTTAGGAAAGGCATCCATTTTAACTTCCTAAGCAGCCCTTTGTCTGTGTCCAACCTCTCTAATGGGGACTTATACAAAATGAGGCTTAGCATTATTACGTAAGTACAAATGTATAATAAACATGTAAGTAAATATAGACAAACAAACAAATGAACAAAGCGATAAATAGACAAATCAACAGACAAATAGCTATATAAATAAATAACTGAATCTTAAAATCCCAGAGAATAGTCAGCATCAGAAATAGCATAAAAAAACACTGTCGCTGCTCCTGCTGTTGCTGCTCTTATAATAATCACTAAGGATCATTAACCATGGGTACAAATCCATTTGGGGGGAATATCTTTATGAAATAGCGCTCTCTCTCTCTCTCTCTCTCTCTCTCTCTCTCTCTCTCTCTCTCTCTCTCTCTCTCTCTCTCTCTCTCTCTCTCTCTTACTCATTCTTCACATAGCCAACATGGCGTGCGAAGTATGAGTGTGAGGAATTCCAAATGTTTACTAACTAATGTGTGTTTGTAATTAATGTTTGTTTCTTAGCTGGCCTATTTTTTCGTATGTGAGTGTGTGTGTGTATATATAATATTATATATATATATATATATATATATATATATATATATATATATATATATATATATATAATATATATACATATATATATATATATATATATATATATATATATATATATATATATATATATATATATATATATATATATATATATATATATATATATATATATATATATATATGTTACCCGTTAGAAACAAACCTTAAAAGCACATAAAGACACTTTACAGAAATTGAGTTCAAGCCTTTAATCCTCCTGGTAAAAGTTTACATTTTCACACATTCATGTCCAGGATGTGAAAGGAACAGCAACTTACATCTTTCTTCTCCTAAACCCTGAAACCCCCTACGAATATAGTCGTCCATTAGTATGAATAGAAGTATTCTGAGCTCATATGTGTTTGTTTATACTGTGAGTCTAAACATACACCGATGAAAACAGGTTAGGGTAGTAGAGCTAATGGAAATGTTTAAAGAAGTGACCTGTGAGTCTTGGGCATTTCGCTTAACATCCACCTACATTAAATTTGATGGAGAAGTGTCCTTTCTGAATAAATTCTTTATACAAATTGGTTTTACTCCTAATTTGATAAACAGATCATTAAGAACTATCTTAAACAAGATGTTTTCTCCAAAACCCAAAACATATGGACCACAGAAACACAGAATATTTTTCAAATTCCCATTCATGGATAACATTACGAAATCACAAATTTATTTAATAGATATTACCCACAAATTACCCCTAATTTAGTATTTTAAAATTACTTTAAACTTAAAACCTTTCTAAATCAACAAGAAGAACTACCTCAACCCTTCTGTTCATTGGTAGTATATATTTTTAAGTGTCCAATTTGCCAATTGCCCTATTATGGCTCGACTAAGAAGTCATTAACAATAAGATACCATGAACATACAGGGCTGAGTTTCAGAACAAACAGACACCTGACAAGACCTCTGTCATCAAGCATTAAGGAACACAGCCATGAAAAATTTAAGTGTGGTTTCTCAATAAGCGATTTTAAAATAGCTTACAGAGGAAAAGATGAGACTGAAATTAGAATTGCAGAATCACTTTTAATTAAAAGGGAGAGCCCCGAATTAAATTTAGATTGCTCAAGCTATCCTTTAAAGATATTCTAATGTGGTCCATTGCATTAACTTTTAAACATTTTTTTTGCATTTCCAATTTGATTCTTATATGCGTATGTATATGGATATGTATATACATGTACTTTTTTTTATTAATTGTTGATATTTCTATGTACATATATTGAGCTTTGCGGTTTTATTCTGGTTTTGTAGGTGTAGGCATGAATATGACCTCAGTGAAAGTTTGAAACGTTGCAAGATGGTTTAGAAGACAATTGGAATAAAAAAATTGAAAATGTACTGGTTGGTGATCGTTCTACAATTCCAAATAATAATAATAATAATAATAATAATAATAATAATAATAATAATAATAATAATAATAATAATAATAATAATAATAATAATAATAATAATAATAATAATAATAATAATAATAATAATAATATTATTATTATTATTAATAACAACGTCAACGTCAACCATCACCATCATAATAATTAGAACAGCTATCAAGTAAAGCGATTTCATTCTAATAATCAGTGAATAACCAACTAAGTGTTCCAAGGACAATGAGTTGACACTTAAGATATTATATCGTGCCTCCAGCATAGCAACACTAAGTCACAGGGCATGGTAACACTGTAATACGAGTCGTGACCATCAATAAGAATATAGTGTTTCACTTTCATGACTGACAAGTCTTTGTAAATGCCCTTCCTCTTCTGTTCAACCTCTGTAAAGAACTGGCATAATTAGGTGGCCTAAATTAAGGGGGGAGAGAGAGAGAGAGAGAGAGAGAGAGAGAGAGAGAGAGAGAGAGAGAGAGAGAGAGAGAGAGAGAGAGAGAGAGAGAGAGAGAGAGAGAGAGAGAGAGAGAGAGAGAGAGAGAGAGAGAGAGAGAGATTATTTAAATGAATATATGACTTGCAAAGTGATCAAGCTTCGTGACCTGAACATGTACATAAACACACACACACACACACACATCCAGAAATACATATAAATGGCATAGTAAGGGCAGGGTAGCCTTCAGGCACATGGACAAGGAAATGTTCAGAAATATTTATGTAACCTATGTGAGGCCAAAACTCGACGTAGGGCATTTTTACTCCCTACGTTATATTATTATAATTATGGTAGCGTGGTTGGTGAAAGACATCTTCCTTATATTACTTTTATTCTTATTTTAACATCTATGTACTCAGAGCTCCTATTACTACAGTTCCTGTCACGACTAATTCCTGAGTCCCACCCCCAAAAGGGGGAGGCTAACTCAGCTGTACTGTGTTAACTCTGCTGCTGGCAAGGCCCGGTCTCTGACTCAACTCACTGTGCCTGCCCTGGGTGGTTCTTGAAATACCCCAAGGGCAGGGGCGTGTCTTGACATCCAGTCCTGCAAATCAACTCCAGGTTTGAAGTGGAGTCCCGCCTATTTTGGGGAGGGGCTATTCCAACGAGCCTATTGCAAAGGAGTGGGTGGTAATCGCCTATTGCCATTGGGTATCTCCCCCGGGCATGTACTTCACATTTAGGACAAGTGTTTCTGTGTGGTATGGGGAATAAAGGACTGGTTTATATCTCTCACCCTCTTGAGATATTTGATACGCCAGATGCCGAGTCCCACGGGACCAGCTATATATCTTACCATAGGCCTCATCCTATTACACACTGGAGAGAGTGTTTAATGTTTCCTTTGACACCTAGCCAAAAGTCCTACGACATCCCTCCCCACTACACTGAAATATCTCTTATTTCAGTTTCATCATCCTAAACTAACATTTGTTTACAATAAAAACGGGGCCGAGTTATTTAAGCTATTATCGAAGAAATCCTATTTCTATGAACTCTAAACAAATTACACAAACATAACATATATATAGTACTTCTACAGACAACTAGAGCATGCAGAGTCTATTTCCTTGTGGGAAATCTTTAACACAAACATATTCTCATATTTAACAAAAGTAACCTTAATCACTATGATTTCAGTGTGTAACTAATAACAAAAATAAATTAAGATCAAAAGTCAGTTTAGATCATAACATTACTTTATCTACTTCTCTTTTTTCTTCAAAAGACAAAATTTGGTTAGTTACAGTAAAAATATAAATCATGTAAAACATTAGCAAACAAATTAAGTAGAGTATTAGCATGTATAAACATGTAAAATGCAATAGACCATAACATCAATAGTAATTTCTATAAGAAACCTTATCTTATTATTTCTACTCCTATTGTTACTATGGGCATTAATTTATTTTAAAATTTGGCCTTAAAACTACTCCTGAAACAAAACATGTTTTACTGTGTGTAAAGTCAAAACATTTACTATTTCGATATGCAATTACTATTCAGAGACCAATTAATATAAAAACTTAATGAACCTAAAGATTAAATCATAATTCAAACAAGAATAATACTAAAGCAAAACTGTGATAATATCTAAGCAAAACACTGATATTATTCAAGCAGAAAAGCAACTTATTACTCTTAGTGCAAATCATACAATTTATCAATGGCACTTATTCAAAACTATATCTAAGGGAGACTCTGAGTTTTCGCTTAAAATTATCTTAAAGCTAGTAAAACAAAAAAAAATAAAAATAAAAATAAATATTTTGTCTTTTAGCACAGTGGACAAAGACGGTGGGGACATTTTCTTTCCCATTTTTTCAGTTCTAATACGGGGGTAATTTTAATTAACTAATAAGGGATTTTTAAATACCCTTCTTTCTCTCTTCACTAAAGTTTGGACATGTATAGGGATTATTTTTCTTTCTGTTTGAATCCCATCAACGCGTTTACGTGGCTTCTAAAGGTATTATTAAAATATTTTAAAATATTTCTGTGTTTCTTTTCCTCTCTTTTCACTACAGTTATGACATGTATGGGGATTTCCTTGTTTCTGGGATTTCATCAAGATTACATGGTTTTTTAAAGTAGTTTAAAACTTTTATTTCTTTCCTTCCCTTGCTCATGAATTCTTGCTAGGCGCGATTCCACGGTTTCCCTCGGGGATTTCATTTCTTCACTCCCCCGCCGTCCTTGCTGCAGGCCCAGGTTTGTTACCATATCTCCTTTACTCGGATAGGCAAGACAAAAAGGAAGGATTCGGCACCTTTCTAATCCTTCCAGCCTGGCTTCCTCGTCCCGCCCTCGGCCGATCTTGACTAAGACCACCACGCAGGAGACCTGCAACGTCACAGCGATTCTCTTCCGTACGGCCATCCACACGTACCTTCGAAGCAGACCTCGGGATGAAAATTTGAACCTCTGTCACTACTACAGTTGTAAGAAAGGTTCCCTATGACTTCAGGGTACCAACAATGGCCATACGTTGGTAATCGAGGCTATACTTTGCCTCCCCTGCAACTGCAAGTGATTGCAATCTCTATTCAATGGGCACTAGGGACTTGTCTGAGCGGGCAAAATCTAAAGACTTTTAGAACTTGCAGGTCGGGGCTGCCTAGGAATAGGGTGGTAATGGAAGGTATGTGTCTACACAACTAGATTATTATTCCAAGATACTTAGGGCTTAGCAACTGCTACATAGCATTACTCTACTATAAATGTCAAAAAGAACAATCATTAAATGCTGAGAAAAGCCACTAAAGAAACATTCTTATTAGCAGTGGCTACAATAACATCAAGTATGAATTCAGTTAAAAGATACAAATCATCAGGTTACTGCTGATTTCATTTCAAAAATAATAATTAGCAACAGGCCATTGAGAGATAGCAACAATATCAGTCAACATAATAACATTACTAATAATCATGATCTAAAAATAAGAATAACAAACAATAAAAATAAATATACTAAATCAGAAATATCAATATATATACAATGGAGACTGGCATTCAGAAGTAAGAACAGAGTTCTATACTTATACTTCATAGTAATGCTCATTCTAACACAGTCTCTTTTAATATTTAAATTCCTGCTGTCATAATCAATGTATATATATAGAGCATAAGTGGCAACTAGCTGGCTCCACAATTTGTCAATGGGAGTTCTATCTATTCTCTAAACAGTTGCGGCATGTGGCACAAACATTTATGCAAATGGCGGTACTACCGATGTCTTATCAGTATTTATGCAATAACAGCATGCAACAATCTATTGACTGCAATAAAATGTAGGCACAATTATCGCCTAGCTTCGCTGGAAAAAAAACAAAAAAAGAAAATCAAAGACGGCTACATTCTTTTAGCATTGAACGGAGCCTCTGTCAGGCTCAGAGTCGAGTGAAAGGTAGGAGAGAGAGAGAGAGAGAGAGAGAGAGAGAGAGAGAGAGAGAGAGAGAGAGAGAGAGAGAAAGAGAGAGAGAGAGAGAGAGAGACTGGGCGGCCGTGAAATACATTGCGGTTTCCACCCATGTGTCAGCTGAGACAGGCCTCTTCCTTTTACTTGTACTGAAAAAAATAAAAAATTGTCGCAGAGTATCTCTAATAATAAAATAAATAAACAAATGAACGTGAACAAACGTTAGCAATGACTATCGATAGAGTCTTACGTTTATTGTCAGAGGGCTATTCTTATTTCCTCATTAACAAAAACAAAAGCAAAAAGAACTTAGTGTACAACTGCAGAACTGTCGAAGCATAAATCCATTCCTTTCTGTTTAATCTTGATAAGGACTTTACTGTAACAGCATACACATCCTTGTCTATAATGACAATCTCTCTCTTTTCTTGCTATAAATCAGAGGGTTGAGTCGAAGCACACACACTCTGATGAAATTAAAGCAAAAGATTAAAATCATATGTGACAATATCTTTACTACTATCAACAAAAGTACAAATATCTTTTTCTTAACAGACGTCTTATAATGACTTAAATATCATTAGTTTTAAATTTAAAACTCAGCAAATAATCTCTAATAATCTCAATTATCTTTAATTAACTCAATTGTAATCTAAAATTCATGAAAATGATAGGGATTAACCATAGTTATCTCTAGATAATCTTTTCCAAACTCTTTAAGTAAGATTTTAAAGATTTCTTCAATACAAAAAGAACTATATAACAAAAACGGGTATCAAAGAATATAAAAAGTCTATCTCTGTGTATGCAATAATAAAAACAAAAATTATATTTCATTAGCAACAGTAAAGAATGCATTTTGCTTAAGTTTCAAATTCTCGTACGGAGTTGTACATGGACGATTCAAACATAAAATATATATATTCTTTTACTATCTCGAATTTGACTTATAACTGCTCTGTCTGTTTGCTTTTACGGGGGTGCGCATGTGGGCGCTGTTTTCTCCCCTGTTCTTTTGGCTTCTGGATAAACTTCTGCTCTCTCAAATACGGGATACAGCTGTGTAACATTCTTGTTGTCATTTCGTGTCAGCTCTCACTCTTTCTTTATGACCAAGCTGAAATAATTTTGATAAAACATTATCATGGCTAAAACTCGCAAAGTTTTATTTTATCAATCTAACATATCTCTTCAGACAAATAATGTATATACTGCAGCTAGCAAAGAAAATAAAGAATCATTCATAGATTCACGTCCTTTATCACGTAACATCTATCTTGGAATCTCTCGGAAATCGAATAATAATCTCAGTGGCGGAGTAGGGGACAAAACAAAAATAAAACAAACTTGGCATTTCAACCATATCTGGGCAGGTGGAGAATTACTTTCTCAAACATATCCCTCACTAGATATTGCAACAGCGCATCACCTCCCATAAATACACTCTGATATGGCATGCAGAAGGACCTGGCGGAGCAGGGGAACGATCCTCGCAGACTCCCCAATCATGCTTCCTAACGGTGCTTTCCGCGATTTCACCCCCTAGAGCAACCCCCCCATTATACCCCCAGTCATTCATACTCATTCGCTATCACATTCGCTATATCACTTTCAAGACAATCATCCCCTTTCTGTAAAATTCCCTTTTATTTACAACGTTGGTTTCCCTTTTCCTTATCTCTCTGAAGGAGAGTAACGGTGAAATCTCGGCTGAGCCGTGCGGTCACAGACTTCCTCACCAGTCCTAGGTCCCATTCTAACGAACAAACAAACATTCTACTCCCTTGAAGCTACGTTTGGGTGACACTGAAAAACCTTCCCTATTCTAGGACAGCACAAATTCCTCTAATTTACTCTTACTTTCGCCTGCATAGCGCAAAATTAAAAAACTCATCTCTAAACAATATCACAAAATTTCTTATTCTTCAAAAATAAAATGCCACACACGTATCGTAAGATTAATTTCCCATCATCATAACAACATTAAAAAACAATCTGTCATTTATGTCTTTCTTTCGCTAAAACATTACTCCCGCGGAGAAAAACAAACAAAAAAAGAAAGAACCTTGGAAACAGGCGCAATCTTAACACTCGATTTCTTATGCTTTATATAAAAATGACTTTACACGTACTTTAAATATCAAAGATCAGTACAATTACTACATATTTATAATAACGAGGTTGGGAGATCGATCGGTCACTTCCACATTCCTTTCTCGAAAATCACACGTGTTCTAAGTAAAACCTTAAAAGCAGATTCAAGTATATTACTCACTATAATTCTTACACTTAAGAAATTAATATACTGTAATAGTGATTGCATGTATATCAAAAAATTTTCAATTAAAAATCGATACATTCGCGTTCTTAAAATTCAATCTAAGCATTAATACAAATAAATGGAACGCACTTCCAACGAAATTTCTTTACATTACTCAAATTATAACAAAAAACGGAGTTTATTACTGCTTATAGCTATTAGTACAAATTATCCATGTTAGTAATGGGTACAGAAATTCTACTTTTATCAACTTAATAGGCGCCACACCCCTCATAGGTGGGTTGGCTGAGTCAAAGCATAACTACAAGATAAAATGGCGGCGTCCACCGACCTCAATTTCTTTTACTAATTGTCCCATTACTCACTGGATACAGATCACAAGTACTTAGCTATTTTAAGGAGGTGGTCCTGAAGAACTTCATGGCAGAAGGCAAGGAAGGAGGGGGTTCTCCTTCTTCTCTTCGAGTAAAATCGACGAATCGCCATCTTCTTGGTCGGATCCAGCTACTTATACTTCTTGTAATGGGCATTTTCACTCAATGCCCCGGTCACACTTTGGCTCAGTGCGACGGTGACTTCCATGAATACTTTCGTTGATACTTTTACTGCTGGGGAGGGGCCTTGCCAATACGGAGGCGGGGGAGAGTGGCTGGATCTCATAATATGATACTGTAAGTGAAGGGGGAGCTGTGACTTTCTCGGTGTCACTCTCTCACTGCTGGTAAGCGTCTTGAAGTTTCTTCACTTGTACTTTTCTTCCATAGATGCTATATATTTTTTTCTTCTATTTTTTTCTTCTTTCTCTTCGGTAAAGTGTCGGCGTGGATTGATCCCGAGCTGTCCACCACTGACGTAGGGGATTTTATCTTTCCTTCGTTATATTATTATAATTATGGTAGCGTGGTTGGTGAAAGACATCTTCCTTATATTACTTTTATTCTTATTTTAACATCTATGTACTCAGAGCTCCTATTACTACAGTTCCTGTCACGACTAATTCCTGAGTCCCACCCCCAAAAGGGGGAGGCTAACTCAGCTGTACTGTGTTAACTCTGCTGCTGGCAAGGCCCGGTCTCTGACTCAACTCACTGTGCCTGCCCTGGGTGGTTCTTGAAATACCCCAAGGGCAGGGGCGTGTCTTGACATCCAGTCCTGCAAATCAACTCCAGGTTCGAAGTGGAG
>JAXCGZ010003959.1:105000-114239 GCA_037179515.1 Halocaridina rubra
ATGACTTCTCGAGAGCCCCTTTTTTAACTAATATCGACAAAAGCAAATTGGAAAAGAGATTTCTTGGCACTGCTCACATAAGACTAAATAAACAAGGGTACAAATAACTAAATAATAAGTAAATAAAATGCAAAATTAAATCGTCCAACTAGCATGAGTGACCCACTCCAGAAAATAACTATAAAGACAAAGAAATATGATAAATATATAAGAGACATTTTTATGCATGTCACTCGTTACAAGCATACACAAACTCATAATTATCCTCTCTGAAAAGACGAAGTGGGGGTTATTACACTAAGAAAATGACCTACAAAACAACCAGTGTGAGGGCAGAGGGGGAAGAGGGGAAGGTCATGAGAGCTGCGGGACGGGAATATCTGATCTTATTGACCCACTTAGAGGTAAAGACACTGTTGCATTAAAAACTCACATACCTAATGGCATACTCAATGAACCTGCTGAGCTGATATAAGGATGCAATGATAGGATGCTTATTCTATGTGTTTGTCTCAACACACAAACACACACACACATATACATATGTATGAATATGTACATGTGAGTGTGGGTATTATTATACTTGTGTATGAGAGAGGAGAGAGAGAGAGAGAGAGAGAGAGAGAGAGAGAGAGAGAGAGAGAGAGAGAGAGAGAGAGAGAGAGAGAGAGAGAGAGAGAGAGAGAGAGAGAGAGAGAGAATTTCCGTTAACATCTACCTGCAGAAATACTCATAAGTGCGAAGACACATATAACAACTAGGAAAATATGTTTATCAAGAACTAACACAAGTAAGGAAAACAACGATGCACACCTCATCAAACTAATTATTATTATTATCATTATTATTATTATTATTATTATTATTATTATTATTATTATTATTATTATTATTATTATTATTATTATTATTATTATTATTATTATTGCTATTATTATTACTATTATTATCATTATTATTATTATCATTATTATTATTTTTATTATTATTATTATTATTATTATTATTATTATTATTATTATTATTATTATTATTATTATTATTATTATTATTATTATTATTATTATTATTATTATTATTATCTTACAGAGGTAGCCCTGTGGTAGGGGTAGTAGGGGAGTTGGCAGTTGTGAAGCGGCTCAGGTTGTGGAAGAGCCGGGAGGATGGGCTGTGGCACTCCAGCAGTGCCATCTGAACGGTCGCTAGCTCCCTTGTCATTGCCCATAGAGCGAAATAATCCCCTTATTGTTTTCTTTCTTTTATGTCGGCTACCACCCAATTAAAGGGGGAAACAGCCAAGGTAGATGGATAGATTATTATTATTATTATTATTATTATTATTATTATTATTATTATTATTATTATTATTATTATTATTATTATTATTGTTATT
Source organism: Halocaridina rubra (assembly GCA_037179515.1). NCBI lineage: Eukaryota > Metazoa > Arthropoda > Malacostraca > Decapoda > Atyidae > Halocaridina > Halocaridina rubra. The sequence goes on from JAXCGZ010003959.1 coordinate 106,394, forward strand.
ATTATTATTATTATTATTATTATTATTATTATTATTATCTTACAGAGGTAGCCCTGTGGTAGGGGTAGTAGGGGAGTTGGCAGTTGTGAAGCGGCTCAGGTTGTGGAAGAGCCGGGAGGATGGGCTGTGGCACTCCAGCAGTGCCATCTGAACGGTCGCTAGCTCCCTTGTCATTGCCCATAGAGCGAAATAATCCCCTTATTGTTTTCTTTCTTTTATGTCGGCTACCACCCAATTAAAGGGGGAAACAGCCAAGGTAGATGGATAGATTATTATTATTATTATTATTATTATTATTATTATTATTATTATTATTATTATTATTATTATTATTATTATTATTATTGTTATTATTATTATTATTATTATTATTATTATTATTATAATTACTATTATCATTATTATTATTATTTTTTTTATCATTATTATTATTATTATTATTATTATTATTATTATTATTATTATTATCATTATTTTATTATTATTATTATTATTATTATTATTATTATTATTATTATTATTATTATTATTATTATTATTATTATTATTATTATTATTATAGCAGTAGTAGTATTAGTAGTAGCTATAGCAGTAGTAGTAGCTTGGATATGAGAATTCAGACATAATAGAGAAAACACAATTCTAATGAAAAACAATATTTCCTATTTCAATGAGAGCCGCGAGATGGTAATTATAGCCCTAATCGAAAGTCCAGGTAAGGATGATACCAAGTTACCTTGAATCCTGGCATCATTTTCTATACTCACTAAGACATCTGAGCTGACCAAGGGTAGCTACCACTCAAAGAATACAACAAATTTTCTCCTTGTACCCTAAGTGGTTCTGACGTAACGGCGTATAAACCACCTTCTGGAGATATATTCCCTATATGCTATAGTTATTTAATTGCCTTATCATCTCTTTCAATACTGTACCCTATGAACATGCTGAGTAGACAGGAACTACATAACATAAGTATGACCCCACTACATTCTCTTTCTTATCCCTAAGTAGCTCTCGAGAAGAGAAGCCAGGCGAGCCTCAGTGCAAAGTAAGAGTAATTCAAAGGAACCAGACTCATTAAGCCTACTGAGTAGCCTCATACAGATCGCCATAATCGCTCTTTTTTTTTATCAGCGGGTGTTCTGGGGGGGGGAGATACTACTCGAGATATATCAAAACTGGTTATTTTCATGACAAGGAGCGTAGAAGGAAAAATTTTGAAGGTAGCCTCACTATTACCACTGGACTGGCAGAGGGGTAGCTACCTCCCGAGGGACGCCACGAAACTCTCTCTCTCTCTCTCGCCTGAATAAGGGTTACCATACAACCTCAGTATTCTAAGAAAAAAATTGAAAAAGAATAATTTAGAGGAACCAGTTCTCTGAGGGAAAATTCCCCCTCTCTCTCTCTCTCTCTCTCTCTCTCTCTCTCTCTCTCTCTCTCTCTCTCTCTCTCTCTCTCTCTCTCTCTCTCTCTCTCTCTCTCTCTCTCTCTCTCCCTCCAGGCTTCTTTAGGGTGTGTTCTGACCTTATCTGGCTTTGAGGAATTTATAGGAAAAAACGCCTTTCTAATGTTTCTTACATGTGTGTATAAATAAATAAGGAAACAAATAGAATAATTGTGTAAATGTGTATACAATAAGAAACACAATAGCCAGACCTTTAAACAAAACGTTGAAATTTCTAATAAGATAAATCCATTGAATAGGAATAAATCAATCATTTAATGATTTACTCTACACCTTATGACAGAATAGTGAACACTTTTGCAAATATGTGGCAGGTGTCTGGAATACCGCAATATACGGAAAGTAGCAAAGTATAAGCTCACACTATCAGAAGTCATGTTCAGAATTCAGGTGTCATGAGATTCAGTTATGAAAATATATGAAAGGTTTTATATTTCTTATATTTACTGTAAACCAGAAATCTATAAACAGTATATATGATTGTCTTGCTAATAAAATGGTGGCTGTACAGCTGGTTGATAGGGAGGCCTCATTTATTCATGTTGGTGACTTTGGTATTAGCTCATCACAGAGAGGCCAAACTCTATTTCACCAACTAATTTTCACAGAGTTGTAGCTCTTAATTTTGCAACAGATTCTGAATGTTAAGAATTTATTATGAAAGCCACACACACACACACACACACACACACACACACACACACACACACACACACACACACACACACACACACACACACACAACACACACACACACACACACACACACACACACACACACACACACACACACACACACACACACACACACACACACACATCACACACATCATCATCAAGGCTTATAACCATTTCCTCTAAATTCTTGATTTTCTGTTTGAGTCTCCTGATGGCTACCCCTCCTACCGACCCATGGATGGGAGAGGTTTGGGACAGACATGGCGTCATTTTTATGTTCTCTCTCTCACAGAATATAGAAAGAAGACGAGAAAGAGGAAAAAAAAAGAGAAAAACTTTTAATTAAGCTTCACACCGAATTTTTTATATCTCCATATAAGTGCTATTTAGTGACTCAGTTTATCTCTTTTCTGGTAACACACATCTTAACTTAAAAACTTGACCATGGTAATTTAAGGATAAAAAGAAAAAGAAAAAAAATGCAACAAAACAAAAGTCAAACCTGAAGGAAAAATTCGAACCTGTGTCTGAGGTGGCACCCACCTGTTTCTGCTATATATTCTTCCTAACTGATAAACTCACTTGTTAACCAAGGTATGTTATCACAAGATTAGACTTTACATTTAACTCAATATATATGCAAAATAAAAACAAAATAGTAAAAGAGAAAGCTAAAAGAAAAGCAAAAAAAAAAATGAAGAAAATAAGACAGCTGTACTACTTGGCAACTTAACTCAGTACTGTTGACAAGTGGATATTTTTTTTTTTTACTTATTCAATTATTTCGTGTATCAAACTAACTAACAAGTTAATATAAATGGGAAGGATACTGATTTTAACAATATATGGAACCACAGGATCAGGTAAACGGCTTAAGAGCTTTCCCCAGTTTACACAAAAAATTAGGTAATGTGATGTGATGGCTTCTCCTCTGGCAACTCTTCTAAATTTCCTTCAAGGCAGAACTGGACGGCAGCTTCTCTTTCCCGTAAGCCAAATCTTACAGGAAAGAGAGGGCTGGGCAGATTGCATATTCCTAGACTTCCAGAAAGCGTTTGACACTGTTCCACATGGGAGACTTATTAGGAAGCTGCAATCAATGGCTAGAATAGGTGGAAATGTTTTGGAATGAATAAAACTTACTTAGAAGGAAGGGAACAGAGGGTTAAAGTAAGACACTCAGTGTCTTAATGGAGAAGAGTTAGTAGTGGAGTTCCACAGGGTTCAGTTTTAGGGCCACTTTTGTTCCTTGTATATGTAAATGACCTACCAGAGTCTGTAAATTCATTCATGAATATGTTTGCAGATGATGCAAAGATTGTGAAGAAAGTAAAAAACGAGAGCAATGGTAGAGAACTTCAGGAGGATCTAAATAATCTGCATGAGTGGTCAGAAAAGTGGCTCATGAAATTCAATACTTCAAAATGTAAGGTAATGAGAATGGGTACAAGTGCAAGAAGGCCCAAGCTTGACTACTCGGTGGCTGGAGTACAACTTCAAGAGACAGAAAATGAGAGAGATCTAGGAGTAAACATACTGGCAGATTTGTCTCCAGAAATACATATAAATGGCATAGTAAGGGCAGCATATGCATTCTTATCAAATGTAAGGGTAGCCTTCAGGCACATGGACAAGGAAATGTTCAGAAATATTTATGTAACCTATGTGAGGCCAAAACTCGAATATGCAGCCCCCTTTTGGAATCCGTACTTGAAAAAGCACATAGCTAAGCTTGAAAAAGTTCAAAGACATGCCACGAAACTGGTGCCAGAAATACGCAATCTCAGTTATGATGAGAGGCTGAGGGAATTAGACTTACCATCACTCGAAGCTAGAAGAGTGATGGGGGATATGGTGACAGTCTTTAAATTCCTTCATGGTTATGATAGAGTGGATAGGGATCGATATTTTGATATGGCTGGCTCTAGAACTAGAGGTCATAGTTTGAAGCTTCGTAAGAAAAGTTGTTTGCAGGATGTAAGGAAATACTTCTTCAGTGTAAGAGTAGTTGATAATTGGAATTGGCTAAGCGAGGAGGTAGTTAATGCTATCTCAATCCATAGTTTTAAGGACAGGTATGATAAGTATGACTAAGTATAAAATGGAACCGATGAGGAGACGGGAAGATACGAGCTTTGGGCTCTTTCCCGTAAACACAATTAGGTAATCACAATTAGGTAATCACACACACACACACACACACACACACACACACACACACACACACACACACACACACACACACACAGCGAGGAGGTAGTTAATGCTATCTCAATCCATAGTTTTAAGGACAGGTATGATAAGTATCACTAAGTATAAAATGGAACCGATGAGGAGACGGGAAGATACGAGCTTTGGGCTCTTTCCCGTAAACACAATTAGGTAATCACAATTAGGTAATCACACACACACACACACACAGGTCGGGTACTTGCTTTGACATTCTCTTGACTGATTCTCCTGCTGCCAACATTTCTAGAAGTTAGTTCTGCCATTTAATCATCAGATCACTGTTCACTATCTTCCACTGTAAACTCAATCGAAACTTTCAAAACGTATCTTGATTTCTTAAAATTTACCTTAAATCAAGGACAGACTGGTATTGGTATCTTGCCTGACCTTATTATCTTATTTGGCCAGACATTTATTAACAAGTTGATATGATTACATCATTAACCAGCTTTGTGACTGACATATTAGAGCGAAGGTTTCCATCAAGAACATTGATTTTTAACATTATTGATAAAGTATGGTGTAATTATGAATGCCGACGGGCCTAACAGGAGAGGCAAGCTACATATATCTTTGGAGTAAATAGAGATTAAATCTAACTTGCGAAATCATTCTTGACTCAGAACTGAATCGAATTCTGTTTATAATGTAACCGAAAAAAAAGAGTATATTAACAGTGTCAAATAAACATTTCTGGTGTACGTCAGCAAGACAAGTGGTGGTACACTCTAAAAACTGCTCTATTTTGTGTTGATATGTCTATGACACCATCATATAAACCTGGTAATCTCCTTACTCACTGCCCAAAAGAGAGGGAAATTATTTTAGCTGAAGTGTTTAATAGCATGCAGAGTGACAGTGAATTTTGTATGCCTTAGACCTGTTATCCTTTGGCGTCTCCAGCGTATCAATTCGTTCATGTTATATGACTTGCTTGACTTGGATGCTTATGGTGGTACTGATCCTATTGTTATTCTCTCTCTCACTCTCTGATTTATTGGCACCAAAAATGTGCGATACATCGAAAACTGATCAAGTCTGGAGGCTTTTTCTCTTGTTGAAAGACTGGTTAAGTGACTGCTCTCCTTAAAGGTTTAGCTTAAAGTGCAGCACCCACTGATTATTGCCATTAACGTCAACTCCTATTTTTATCCAAAGTTTTCGAGCTACTGATGGTAAAGCCCCTCTGTAATAATGCAGAGTGTGCTAGACTTTTCCGGAATCTGCAGTCTCGTTTTCGGAAAGGTCTGGGTACTTTTGATACGCCTCTAACAGTCTACAGATTTACAAAAGTGAGGCACACCTGACTGAACTAGACTTCATTGCTACCCTTAATTGACTTATTCATGAGTCTCTTACTTTTCATTTAAGAAACATTGCTGTTAGTGAAGCTTTTCTTAGTATTACTGTGCAATTTTTAAGTAATATGATTCAAAGGGTGGTGGTAGATGGACATGACAGTGAATTCCGTAAAGTGATATCAGGTATCCCTCAGGATAATGTCCTTGGGCTATTGCTTTTCATACTGTACAGTCATGGTATGAGGATAGCTATGGGAAAAAACTAGTTGTTATGCCTTATTCTCTTCCTTTTGAAGTAAGTTCTTATCTATTCCAAGACATTTCCACCTATCCTTGCCATACTTGCAGCTTCTTCATAAGTTTCCCATGTGGGACTACATCAAATACTTTCTGGAAATCTAAGAATATACAATTGCTCACAAAAGCTTTCGTGCACTCTTTCCCAGATCTGTTGTTAAATAAGATGTGCGTGTGTACTCAGATGTATGTTTCAGTAGAAAGGTACATTGCTTGCAGTTTCCTCTACTACCGTACGTTCGCATTTACTCAGATGTGTGTGCGTATTAAGAGAATGACACTTTGCACGCAGTTCCCCGCTTCCTAGCCATACGTTTGAGAGTGTCTATATTTTAATGAAAAAGAACATTGTTTGCGATTGCCCGTTTCCTAACCGTAGGTCCATGTGTACCCAGCTGTAAACTTTTACTAGAAGGTAACATTGCGTATGGTTCCCCGTCTCCATGTCAAAGATTTGTGTGAAAGGCTGCAACAGAGATTCAGACCGTTAAAGCTTCTTGCCAATAGGGTATCTGGTGTTGGGATTAACATATGCTGAATTTTCTACCTCGCATATGTCAGGTCCTTAGTCGACTATCACACCCTACAGCTCTGTACTATGACTACCTCTATCTTAAGACCCCTAGAAAATATTCAAAGCAAAGCTATGAGGATTATTCTTGGCTGCCCTATGAACACCAGAATTATCAATATGCAACATGAATTAAAGCTTCCACCTTTGATAGAACATATCAAACAGTCAGAGGTGATATTTGGTGTTAACTTAGCGACATCAGTTCAGCCTCATCCGTGTAATGCTGGTCATTTGCAAGGGCCGCAGTCAGCGCCAACAATCACTAAATCATTAATAAAAAGAAACATACACTATGAAAGACAAATTCACCCCAAGATATTTAAGCTTATAACCAATAAAACAAAAAAACATAATGTAACGCTATTTACCGAGAGTGGTCCTGCACGTTTAATAAATCCTTGGAAGAGGATTGGGCCAGATATTCTCTTTCCAATAGTATCATCTGGTCCAAATGTCACCCCAGTTATTAAAAAACACCAATGGTTAGATGAAATTGAAGTCTTTATTGGAACTAGTTTCCCAACAAGCAATGAAACACTGCATTTACACTGATGGGTCTCACAAACGCAGTACAGGAGGGTCTGGGTGCTGCATTATAGTGTATGAAAATTTTGAAGGGCAGCAAATATTTGACAAAGCACTGAGTATGCCAAAGTGGTCATCAATCACCGAGTGTGAAATTGTTGGACTAAAACTTGCTGTTGAACATGTTCTCAGTGATAGGAAAAATGCTATCATATTCTGTGACTCACAGAGTGCGCTTCAGTCATTGAGATCATTGAAAAGCTCCTACAAAACTCAAATGACTGCAATTCAAGAGGCTCTTATTAACTGCACAAAATGTAAACTCCAAGTTAAGTTTTCATAGGTACCATCCCATGTTGGGATAGCAGATAATGAAAAGGCTGACAGGCTGTCAAAAATGGTAACTGAGAGTTCAGTGTCTGAATCTATAACCATACTGTCTCAGTTCAAAACAATGTTGTATAATGAGATTATGGAAGAGCAAGAACTTTCTACACTCACACAACATGTAAGCAGCTGTTCGATCCAACATTACGAAAACTTCAGAAGGCTGAGACACAAATACAGCATGGGTAAAATGCTTACAGGTGACTGTGATAGAGTTGCTGCCTGCATAAGAAGTTATAGAAATATATGGGAGGTGAATTGCAAAAGAACTGGTAGAGAGCACACAGAACACAAAATGCCAGTTATGTGAGTTTGAAGGGGGCAACAATTTAGTACACTACATTACCGAGTGCACAAAACTTAATAATAATAATAATAATA
>JAXCGZ010003960.1:0-113947 GCA_037179515.1 Halocaridina rubra
CTCTCTCTCTCGAATAAGAAGGGAAGATCGGTTACTACAGTGTGTCTTTAGTTACAGATTATTTAATATATTTTTCTGGAGGATACAAATATATATCAACTCTTGTTGGAGGTAAGTAGTCTCCGTGGCAAAATGGTAGCGTCCGCGACTCTGAGGCGGCAGGTCGAGGGTTCGCGCCCCGTCACGGACTGAGGTTAGTAAGGGCATACACTCAGGGTAGCGATTACATCTGCCAAAACAAGTCTTTCGCAAGAAGGCAACCGTCCTAGCCCTTAGTCGAAAAGGGAGTTCGTGACGTAAAACCGAATCCATAACTCTTGTGGGAGGTAAATACAAAAGAAAGGATTCCCAGTCCCCGCCCTACGACCCATTCTGTCAACTTTTACGACAAGAAAATGGGAGGATTATGACGTTGGTATGTAATTCTGTTCCGGTTTTACGTCACGGAATTCCTTTTCTACCAAGGGCTAGGACGGTTGCTTTCTTTCTAAAGACTTGTTTTGGCAGATGTAATCGTTACCCTGAGCGCATGCCTTTGCTAACTTCAGATAGTGACGGGGTGCGAACCCTCGACCTGACACTTCAAGAGTCGCGGACTCTACCATTTGAGCCACGGTGACTACAACTTTGGTACGTAGTTGTTCCGAATTTACGCCACGGACTCCCTTTTCTACCAAGGGCTAGGACGGTTGCCTTCTTGCTAAAGAATTGTTTTGGTAGATGTAATCGTTACCCGGAGTGCATGCCCTTGCTAACCTCAAACCGTGACGGGGCGCGAACCCTCGACCTGCCGCCTCAAGAGTCGCGGACTCTACCATTTGAGCCACGGTGACTCTAACTTTGGTATGTAGTAAGACTATATATTACACCATGGCAGTCGATTGGTCAAAGCGATCGACTCTGGAATTGACAGACCCGTGATTGAGACCAGAGTGAGTATTAGGAATGGTATCCAGCCTTCATTTCCCAGCCACACTCTGTGTCCACCCCCTTCATGGGGATCAATAGTGACACAAAACGAGGATTATTTTCTTTATTTAACCTGATAATATCAAGGATTACAAAGAGGATTTTTTTTATTGCGACACCAGGACGGGCCCAAAAAATAAATAAATAAATCTACCCTCATCGGGCCTGGGCACGAAGAAAACATATAGAGAAACAGAGATGGGGAGTGTATAGTGACTTGTCAGATGTGAAGGGATAATAAGATATGTGTAACGAATATCCAAATATATTCGGTGTTGATGTAGGCATAGTAAGAGAACCGTAACTGAAGGAAGACTTAACATCGAACTGTTCTGGACAGTTTTATTTAAGTCCACATGACCCTTCAGTTGTAGTATTCCAACGGGCGGTTGAGGCCATGAGCCAACCTACTACATAAGAGATCTCGGTATGTAAATTGATAAGAAAATAAGTAATAAAGTAGAAATAAGTAAAAAAAACAAAAAAACGCACGAATATGCATTTCCGGTAAATGGTAAATTTTGGACACTGATATTTGTAGACTGACCTAACCTTATGTAACCTAATATTCATGACTTTTGTTGTAACTTTAAGTTAGATGAGGTATAGGTGAGTTGTGCTAAGATGGTTAAGTTAATCTACAGAAAATTAAAATGTTCATAAATCGATATTTATTATTAATATATATATATATATATATAATATATATATATATATATATATATATATATATATATATATATATATATATATATATATATATATATATATATATATATATATATATTTTTTTTTTTTTTTTTTTTTTTTTTTTTTTTTTTGAGTGTCTTTTATCTAAATTAAAGGCTCATGAAATAAAATCTAAGGATTTAAACTGCCTTATTTCGTGTTTAGGGTTTTCGAAACCAAGATGCGTTTTCTCGATCTAAACATAAAAAGTAATCGCTGCTAAACCTTCCAGAGTCTCCAAGTCTAGCTTCAACATTCCTTTAATAATTAACTTGAACTTTTTTTCTCGAGTAATGATATCTACAGATTACCAATTTTAATTTTCATTAAAGCTACACTGAATATTCTTGGATATTCGTTACACACCTCATATTATCCCTTCACATCTGACAAGTCATTACACTCTCCATTTCTTTTTCTCTTTATTTTATGTATTCTTCGTGCCCAGACCTGATGAGGGCTGTTTTATTTTATTATTTTTTGGCCCGTTCTGGTGTCACAATCATAAAAAAAAAAAGTATTAACTATTTTCCTCCATCTTATAACCTCTTCCTTCCTATGCACTCCTCCTTCATACGCCCTCCTTCTTCTTATGCTCTCCTACTACTTATGTCCACCTACTCCCTTGGCCTTTCACCTTCCTAAACCCTTCACCTTCCTAAATTATCTGGCTAGTACAGTGGTGACGCGCTGGCTTCGCATTCACGAGATCGAGAGATCGGCTCCCGTCCAAGACTGAGAGTTTAAGCTGTTTACTAGCAAGGTTACTGCTGTGGTTGGTCACCACCTCCTTCATACAATCTCCACTTTCTATTCCCTCCTTCCTTTAATCTCCTCCTACCCTTGCCCTCCTTAATCTTATCCCCTCCTTAATCCCTCATTCTTCCTAATCCCTCCTTTTTTCTGTACCTTTCTCTCGCATACAATCCTCTTCTCCATACCCTCCTTAATCCCTATCACATCCATCCTATGCCCTCTTCCTTCTTCTCTTTTTCTCTTTATATGCCCTCTCTCTTCCTATTCTCCCCCTTCCTTTACCTTCCTTCCTCCTAAACCATCTGCTTTCTCCCCCTCAGCTATTATAAATTATGGTTTCCACCTGATAGCCATCGATCATTCATTAATAAGCAAAAGAACTTAATGAAGTGCTTATGGGCAATTAATTGCAGGAACGTGAAGTAGTCAGCCTGTTGGAAGTTTCAGTCAATATATCGTGTGTATGTACTGGGTGATTAGAGATTATGGACGAGCTTAAGGGACAGTCTCATCAAAGTTCAATCACATTTTTAAGGGTTTTTTCCTGCTCCTGGTAAATCATATTATTAGGTGGGGATACCGTTGTTTTCAATATATATATATATATATATATATATATATATATATATATATATATATATATATATATATATATATATATATATATATATATATAAAACCAAATAAGCACATTACATATGTGAAAACATGAATTACTTTTACCCCGACCGGGACTTGAACCTGGGACTTATTAGTACTAAGCCAAGGCGCTACCAACTACACCACAAAAAGTTAAAGGGAAACAAACTTCACAGCTTATATCTGCTATGGTAGGAATGAACGCAATCTATCTGAATACCACTATGTTCATATTACAGTTTCCCCAGCCTCACTCGTGGTTTCGTTTTCGCATTTAATTCAACTCCCGGGGAGAGAGAGAGAGAGAGAGAGAGAGAGAGAGAGAGAGAGAGAGAGAGAGAGAGAGAGAGAGAGAGAGGAGAGAGAGAGAGAGAGAGAGAGAGTTGTAAGGGAAATATCGATTCAACCAACTGTGCTCACCATGATATGGATTTACTTCAGTCATGAAAGCATGTTGTATTGATTGCATTCAGATCAGCCCAACCCTTGTGTGTGTGTGTAATTTGCTAATGGTAATTACCTAATTGTTCTTACGGGAAAGAGCCCTCCTGTCCTATCCTACTCCTGTATAGTCATCTTCTCTGAGAAACTATGTTGACTTCTTAGTTGTCGCTCTTGATATCTCTAAAGCTATTGACAAACTATTTCACAAAGCTCTGTTGGCAAAAATACCTGCTTATGGCTTTAGCCCCTTCTCTCTGTTCTCTGATTTCCAATTGACCGTTTTATATCTGGTTGTTGACGGGGCAACATATTGCTCATTTCCTGTTACCAGTGGTGTTCAACAGGGTTCTGTTCTTTCACCTACTCTGTTCCTTCTCTTCATCAAAGATTTTCTTCAGTCGCCATCCTCTTCTTTTCTACATGCCTTTACCGATGATTCAACCCCTTATTTTTCCTCTGCCTTTTCTTCACAACCTTCATCTGCTACTCGTAATAAGTCTCAAATCATTATTTCTACTCTCAACTCCGATTTGCAGAGAGTATCTGAGTGGGGCACTCATAATTTAGTTATATTCAATGCCTCCAAGACAGTTTTTGGCTATCTCTTTATCTTCTTCTCCCAATAACCCCATTGTCTTCGAGACTATATGAAATTTACCCTCATAATTCTATCAACGTATTAGGAATCCATATAGCCTCTAACTTGTCTTGAAGGAATCACATAATCCAAATTCCTAAATCTTCATCCAAAAAATTGGGGGTTTTGTTTCGTTTTCGTCATTACTTTTCTTCTTTACAGTTACTTAAAATTTATAAAGGTCTTATCCGTCCCTGCTTAGAATACTGCTCACACATCTGGGGTGATTCTTCTTATACTTATCACCTTGATAGGGTTGAATCTAAGGCAGTCACTCTCATTAATAATCCTTCTCCTACTTCTAATGTGGATTCTCTCTCTCTTTGCCGCAATGCATTTTCCCTTTCGCTTTTCTATCGCTACTACAGTACTTCCATCGCTGCTCTGATGAGTTGGCGAGTTGCATACCATCCCCATTGCCGAAGCTGCGTAACACTCGCCAAGCGGCCTGATCTCACATATACTGTGTGGAGATTTGTAGCTCGCGGATTGGTCGGTGCAGCAACTGCTTCTTCCCATCTACCTCCAGACTCTAGAACTCTATTCCTCCTTCTGTCTTTCCTAATTCTAATAACCTATCATCCTTCAAAAAGAGGATCTATCGTCATCTCAGGGCCTAGTTCTTCATATCTCCAGGTCCTCTGTACTTTGACTGTTTTCTTCTGTTTGTCGTTTTCCTTTGTGGGACATTACCTCATCTCTGCCTTGTCCTTAACCTTTTTAATTTCCTTCATCTTGGTGTTTTCTCGTGCCCGGGCCTCTATTGATGCGGGCAGTTTCTGCCTGTCCCGGTGTCACATTCATAAAAAAAAAAACTCTCATCAATTGGAATCCTTCAACTCTTTTGTCAGTGAGACAACATGACTTCAGAGAAGGTAGATCAACAGTAACAAACTTATTAGAATTTTATGATGAGGTAAGCCAAATCTTACAGGAAATAGAGGGCTGGACGAATTGCATATTCCTAGACTTCCAGAAGGCATTTGGTACGGTCTCACACGGGATACTTAATAAAAAGCAATGGCGAGAGTAGGTGGAAATGTATTGGAATGGTTAAAAACTTACTTAGAAGGAAGGGAAAAGATGGTTAGAGTAAGACAGTCAGTGTCTGAATGGAGAAGGGTTACTAGTGGCTTTCCACAGTTTTCAATCTCAGGGCCACTTTTTTTCTTCCTTTTACATGTAAATGACCAACCAGAGTCTGTAAATTCGTTCATGAATATGTTTGCAGATGAAGCGAAGATTGTGAAGAAAGTAAGGGACGAGAACAATGGCAGAGAGCTTCAGGAAGACCTAATGAGTCTGCATGAGTGGTCAGGAAAGTGGCTAATGAAATTCAATACATCAAAATGTAAGGTAATGAGAATGGGTACAATTGCAAGAAGGCCCAAGCTTGGATACTCAATAGCAGGAGCAGAATTTCAAAATACGGAGAATGAGAGATATCTAGGAGTAACCATACTGGCAGATTTGTCTCCGAAAATGCATTTAATTGGTATAGTAAGGGCAGCATATGCTCTCTTGTCAAATGTAAGGGTAGTCTTCAGACATATGGACAAGGAGATGCTCAGAATTTTTTATGCAACCTATGTGCGGCCAAACCTTGAATATGCAGCCTCCTTTTGGAATTCACAATTGAGGATCACATAAACAAGCTGGAAAAAAGTTCAAAGACATACCACGAAACTGGTTCCAGAAATACGCAATCTCAGTTATGAGAAGAAGCTGAGAGAATTAAACTAACCATCACTCGAAGCTAGAAGAAAGAGGGGGGTATAGTAATAGTTTTTAGATTTAATCATGGTTATGACGGTGTGGATAGGGATCGATATTTTTATATGGCTTGCACTAGAACTAGAGGTCATACTCTGAAGCTTGTAAGAATTCTTATTTGCAGGATGTAAGGAAGTACTTTTTTTAGTGTAAGAGTAGTTTATGACTGGAATTCGCTAAGCGAGAAGGTAGTTAATGTTAACTCAATCGATATTTTTAAGGAAAATTATGATAAGTATCACTGAGTACTAAAATGGAACCGACAAGGAGATGGGGAGTTACTAGCATTGGATCTTTCCCGTAAGTGCAATTAGGGTAATTTCAATTAAGTAATTACACACACACACACACACACACACACATATATATATATATATATATATATATATATATATATATATATATATATATATATATATATATATATATATATATATATATATATATATATATATATATATATATATATATATATATATATATATATATATATATATATATATATATATATATATATATATATATATATATATATATATATATATATATATATATATATATATATATATATATTATTCACTACATTTGAATGCTTTCTTTTCTTGATTATATTCACAGAAAATTTCATCAACTCTGCACAAATATATAATTATGCTTCATTTTTTTCAAGGGGATTAATTATTTTCTCTGCGTTATTGATTTCTTTTAATGTTTGCAGTACCAAGTACGTTGAACCAATATAGTAAAAAAAAATTTTTTTTCAATTTACATGACGTATTTCATGCATAATATTTTAAATTTGTTTATAAGAGTATAGTCAAAAGACGAATTAAATTATCTTTTACATTTAAAGAACCATATACTATGTCGTAGGATCACAAAATAACAGTTGCAATCCTATATGATAATTTTTTTATTTTTATTTTGAGACAACTAGCAAATACGACAAAAAAAAAGTCAGACTTATGCATATGACTTAAAGCTTCTGAAACAAATACAAAAACAAAAAATTTTAAGGTTATGTTTTAGAATTAAAGAAAAGCAAACAAACAACAACATCTGGCAGATTTAAACCCTTGATTTAAAATATCAGAAACAAATAAAAAATAATTATACAACAATTAAACTTAATGTTATGATTTAAGAGTTATGAAACATATAGCAAATGCAACAGCTGTCAGTGTTATGATATAGAATGTCAGACACTTTACAAATAACAACAACCAAAAATAACTTTTATGATTTAAAAATCAGTGAAAAGTAACAAAATGCAACAGCTAAGGTCAAAGTTATGTTTTCAAATATTAGAAACAAGCAGCTGATTCGCTGACACTCATACCTTGATAACTCGATCTCGGTTCACGCAACTTTCCCCAAGGACCCTCGAGGGCTGACTGAGTGAGTACAAGCGTGCCAGACTCAAGAGTCACTGTGACTTCGAGGTGACGAGGTCTTAACGAGCTCGACTCTCCGTAGCCATTCTCGTTCAGCCACTGTTTACCTTGTCGCTCACAACACTCCCGTGCGAGTTGGTAGTTCCATTATTGACTTTTTAACGTTAATTCTAATTCTCAATTAGTTAAGCATTCGCTCTTGACGTCATGCTTTGAGGAGTTTTTACATCCGTTCACAGTTTTCTTCTTAATGAGATTATGTTATGTTTGCGTGATACCTTTAAAACATGCGATTTCTTTATCTATGTAGATTGCTACAAATAATACAAAATTTCAACTAGTTTTTATATATTTTATCTAAATTTTCAATGTAAGATCTCTCTCACTCTCAGCCTTTTATATATTATTTAATTTAACTATTATGGAAAAAGGTATATTGAAATGCAGTTTAGTTTTTATGTATTCGACGTGCAATACAAATTTAGCCTTTTATCTTCCCCAGAGTAACTTATATATATATATATATATATATTATATATATATATATATATATATATATATATATATATATATATATATATATATATATATATATATATATATATATATATATATATATATATGAATGTGTCACCAGGACAGGCCATAAAAATGAAAAATAATTATTTGCCCTCATCGGGCCTGGGCACGAAGAAAGCATAAAGTAAAGAGAAACAGAGATAGGGAATGTTGTGATTTGTCAGATGTGAAGGGATAGTAAGACATGTGTAACGAATACTCCAAGAATATTCGGTGTATGATGTAGGCATAGAAAAAGAAACGAAACTGAGGGAAGACTCAACATCAAACTTTCCTGGACAACCCTATTTAAGTCCAAAAGACTCTTCATCTGTAGTATCACAACGGGTGGCTGTTGCCATGTGCCAACCAACTTACTATATACATATACGATGGCCGCAATTTCTCTTGTAAAGCGTGGCCGAGTCAAGGCATACACATTCACCTGACGCTAAGCATAGTAAGTCATGTATTTCAGAATTAAGGTTCGACAAGCCTTATCCTTTAAGATGATAATATTCCCCATGTGATTGACCCCGTGGTCAGGTGCCTGTATTTTTCTCCCCCGTGGAGTTTATTATTATTATTATTTTTTTTTTTTTAGATTCTCCACCCACGGATGAGTGGAACGGGTCATAGAGGACCCATTGAACGTGTTCTTTTATATCTTAACCCTCTGATACTGATATAAGTATTTGCTTCAGAAAAAAAAAAGATTAATTAAGATGAATTGACTTCTTTTAACCCATTAATAGAATGAATGCTATAGAGAATAATATTAAGATCTTTAATTATATCATATATCTGCAAAAGTCCTATTACATAAATAAGGTTTAAAATTGTTTATCATAATTAAATACAATCGAGTGACTGAAACTGTAAAATCTAGAAAATATGTAATATATGCATAAGTTTCCATTCTTGGGAGCAATGTCTTTCTTAGAAAGCCTTATACAGCACAAACAATTGTCACGCTTAAGATAGCATATATATTTTTTTTTACACATACTTACCATATTGCTATAATTAAACCTCTTCTGTCTCCAGATAAAGTTTTAGATATGTAGTATATCACGTTCTCAGAGTTTAGGCATACGAAGCTTCGTGTCCTACACATACATGAAGAAGAAGAGTTTTAGAATAATAAGAATATTTTTCAGGCTTCTCGGTAGTTATTAGTGTTCTAAGTAGTATTTATTCTCACTAATCATGTTACTTTTATTTGAACAAGTTAGGCAAAAGGACTTTGTGAGCTGCCTAAGACTTGTAATTAATTATCAGAAGAAAACGAAGCAAATACAATGTCCATATGTTGTTTGATAATGATGCATTACCTAAGCGTCTCCGTTTCTATGGCAACAGCGTTGGGGATGTAAACAAACAGACGAGGCAGACTTTATACATCCACAGCTCAATATTTACAATAACGCACAGACTAGTCTCCATTACAAAAGATGGCAAGTATTCGTCTTATATGTTTTCATTCTTAGAGAGTGCTTCGTAAAGTTTACTCGAACACTTTCACTGAAGAAAAAGATTTCACAAAATATATATTATTTTAGGTCAGTTAGGTTAGTTCACCCCCAGTTAAGAAGCGAGTTGATGCTTAACTGGTTTATTTTCATCCCAGTTGTTTTAGACATTTCTCAGTGTTATGTATCTACATTTCACACCTTGGGGTGTGAAAGTAAATAAAAAGCATATGCTCTGTGGTGATTTATTCTCCTGTAAGGATAGTGACGTTAACTATAAGTATCTTATCTAAGATTATATTTACATGGGAGATAAAAGGCTACCATATTAGAATATTATTTTTTTGTAGAGAAAAGCAATATATATATATATATATATATATATATATATATATATATATATATATATATATATATATATATATATATATATATATATATATATATATATATATATATATATATATATATATATTACGTGTATCTTTAAGCAGTAATACCACACCTTATTTCATAAATTTGTTTTGAGACTCATAACTAAAATTGAAAATACCCATTAGGGACCACCTAGACCCCATAACACTATAAAAGTCTCTCAATAGCTCAACATTTTAACTGTCTTTTTAATAAATATACAGTATGTACTCACACTTTATTTAATGCTAATGTATACCAATTTCTACATTGTTTCATATATTTCATCATTTATTTCTGATTTCTATTTTTTTTTTTTTTTTTGTGATTTATTTTTATGGGTTTTTTAATATGTTTGCAGACCAAAGTAAAGTTACGTATACTGACTTTATTCGAATGCGGTTTTTTTTTCTTGTTGCTGTTAACAGAAGCGTATATATTATCATGGGGGAAAATGAAGCTATGTAAGGGGAGGTATTACTGTATTTGAATATTTCGGTAAATATTGTAAACTTTTTGTGTTGTTTATGTTTCCGTCTCAAGGAAAACTATATTCGATAATTTTTGTATAAATTTATACACATACAATGGCTGCCATCCCCCATGTAAGGGGATGGCTGAATCAGAGTACACATATTCACCAGACGCTAATATATAACAATCACCCTTCATAACACCTTGGGAATATATTATATGCAGTAAAATTTGGCAATAAACTTTCACTTTTACACATTTCCTGATTTTTCAATGGGTTGAGTATGTGAAAAGATTTTTTTGTTTTAAATAATTGATGATGCCTCATTAGAAACCACCACCATTAAGTACAGTAAAACTTAATCTAACCACATTTAATAGTGCAGTAATACTCAAATGGGTTTACCTCTTCTTGGATCTGTCTCACGATTTTGCTATTTCATCATAGGTCCATACATCTAACTGTGTACTAATTGTTTCTTGTGGAGTAACTGGGACTATCATATAAAAGATGCTTTATGAATAATAATCTAAGACAGAAAAGTGTTAAATCATTTTCCTCAGTTCCAACCTGTCTGGGTCCCCCCATAAAGATGGAGACTAATTAGACGCATATAAAACGGTAAGCAAAGAAGGGACTCGGGCTTGTTTAGCCAGGCAGCACATGGAACAACTGCATCAATGCCAAACAAACAATAAAAATATTGAAATCTACCGTATAACTGGTCTTCTGTTTTTCATATTCTTCATGAATTATATTGTGATTTTTAACTAGTTTTTATCAATGCCATCTGATGATTTTAAATGTAGGTCAGTAGTGTTAACTACTGTATTTTGTATCATTTGTAGATGAAGTTAAATAGAGGCTTATGATATGAAGTTTTATGCTTAGACAAGTAATGGCAACTAAGTTTTCTTTCTATTTTAGCCTCCCAAGAAAAAGGGTGACAAGGGAAAAGGGAAAGGAGGTAAAAAGGCTGGAAGTGGAAAATCGCAGGCCTTGATTGATGGCATTCCAATTAGTTCTATGAGCAAGGAGCAATTAGAAGGCCATGTCATCAGGTAAGAAGTTTTATTCCTGATTGATGGCATTCCAATTAGTCCTAGGAGCAAGGAGCAATTAGAAGGCCATGTCATCAGGTAAGAAGTTTTATTCCTGATTGATGGCATTCCAATTAGCTCCATGAGCAAGGAGCAATTAGAAGGCCATGTCATCAGGTAAGAGGTTTTATTCCTGATTGATGACATTCCAATTAGTTCTATGGGCAAGGAGCAATTAGAAGGCCATGTCATCAGGTAAGAGGTTTTATGCCTATATTTGATGTTTCTATTTTGATACAGTACATGAGTAGCGGTAGCACAGTGCTTAGGGCGCTTGACTTGGTAGGTGACAGATCCAAAGTAGAACCCCTTACGGGTGCAAGGTAGGGCATCCAGTCTTAATTCTCTAGCTTCAACCTGTGTCCATCTCCATAATGGAATTTAATAGGGACAAATTAAATGACAAACAACAACATACCCTTTGGAATAATGGATATCTGTTTTTACTTGGCACTAGGAATTATAACAATTTATTTGAATATCATTCAACAGACTTCGGAATGAGCTTGAAAGAGAGAGAGAAGAACGGAACTATGTTCAGACCGAATTGGAGCGTGTTCAGAGGCTTTGGCAGGTTGCGGCTGAGAACCTGGAAAACGTTCGATCAGAACTTCGGTAAGCAGATTTATAATATTCGTACTGTATTTTCAGCAGCTATATTTAACATTTAGTACCTTTTTGTTTAATTTTACTTTTTTTTATCTTCTTTTTTTTCCTTTTCTTCAAGTGGTTTCCCCTGGTGAAGCCATCTGCTTTATCGTCTTTGACTTTTTCCAACTGACTTATTGCTTGCCTTAAAATAATGATAATAATAATAATAATGATAATAAATATAGTAATAACAACAATAGCAATATTGATAATAGTAATGGTAACAACAATAATAATAATATTGATAATAGCAATAATAATAATAATACTAATAATTATTGTTTTTATTATCATTATTACTTTGCGTCCAACATTGCATGGTACCATGACTATATATTTAAAGTCTATGTTTTGCTTTGTTTTGTCTTGAATTAAATTATGATCAGTTCCAAATATATTTTGCTTCCTGTGTATTCTTGATAAACTCTTACTTTTATTAGTAGTCCTAGTCTTTTACTTTGATACTCATTTACATGTACATATGCACTTTTCTACAATTTCCCATGTAAGGAGGGTGGCCGAGTCAAAGCACACATATTCACCAGATTCTGTGTATGCTCTTTGGCTCCTCTGTCCATCGTAAATTATAATTCCAGTTATCTTCCAGCCACAAGGATGTTGAAATAGCGGATGCAGAAGAGAAACACCAGCAAGAAATAAATGTTTATCAACAGAAAATGAAACATCTGATGTTTACACATGAAAATACGCTTACTCAGTTGCAGGTAAGTTTTTGATGGTGTTTTGCAAACGTTCAAAGCTGATTGTGGTAATGCTGTAGTAAATAAATGTAGTGTCCGTGGCAAAATGGTAGCGTCTGCGACTCTGAGGCAAAAGGTCGAGGGTTCGCACCCCATCACGGACTTAGGTTATTAAGGGCATACACTCAGGGTAACGATTACATATGCCAAAACAAGTCCTTCGTAAGAAGGCAACCGTCCTAGCCCTTAGTAGAAAAGGGAGTTCGTGACGTAAAACCGAATCCAGTTTGCTGTATAATATGTCATTCTTAATCCCCAATCGAATTGGGATGGACAAAGGTAGGTTGAAGCTTTGTATATAAGGCTGGACGCCCTTCGTAACTCTCCACGATGGGCTTTAACACAAATTTATGATAATGACATAATTGACAAATGTTGTTGTTTGCCATGTTATTTATCGATATTAATCCCAATTTCAATAGGACATGACACAGGCAGAGAAGTTGAAGCTTTGGAACAAAGGCTAGATGCCCTTCCTATCACTTCATAGTGTGCTCGTACACGGATTTGTGGTACTGATATAGTTGACAAATGTTGTTTGCGGTTTCATTTGTCACTATTAATGCCAATTAAATCAGGGTGGACAGAGACTGCTTAGAGCTGAGAAATTAAGACTGGATGCCCTACCTAACGTCCCATTCTGGGCTCAGATACGAATTTGTTTATTTTTGAGTCCAGTACTCTAACTAACGTGCTACCACAGTGCTCATATAGTTGATATATAAACTGTATAGCCAACAAATGAATTGTTATAATATATATGTTTCCTTCTTTAACTCTTAAGAAAGGAAACGAATATTATTAATACAGTAGTCCATGCTCCCCTGTTTTACATAAAAGTCTACAAAATAGGACTGAGTGAGGGGATTTGGAATCCCTCTTTTGTATTTTCTCCCACAGTGTCAAGCTTTTGCTCTCATTCAGCCACCTCCTCTATTAGGAGCAAGAAATTGCCCTCATCAATAAATGCCCGAGCATGAAGAAAACAATAAGACAAAGGAAAAATAAAAGGTTAAGGACAAGGTAGAGATGAGTTAATGATACACAATAGGAAAAGGATAGGCTAAAAGAATAGTCAAAGTACTAAGGACCTAGAGATATGGCAGGATTAGGTAATATAGATGTAGCTGTGTAAATAGCATACATTTACAGCTGTGTATCTGTTTATAGGTTGAGAGTGAGCAAGCTTTATTGAATTTGCATCAAGACTCAGTCAGTGAAGAAAATCGTGTAGTGCAAGAGCGAGAAGACTTACGAACTCAATTAAGGGAAACAGAAAGCAATTACATTGCCATTATTGCTAATATGAAAGTTGTAAGTATTTTTCAAATAGTAATTTTTTTCCATATTTATAAATATAAATTAATCAGGCTCTATATATATATATATATATATATATATATATATATATATATATATATATATATATATATATATATATATATATATATATATATATTTTTTTTTTATATATTCTATATATCTTCTTCTATCTTCTTCTTCTTCTTCTTCTTCTCTCTTCTTCTTCTTCTTCTTCTTCTTCTTCTTCTTCTTCTTCTTCTTCTTCTTCTTCTTCTTCTTCTTCTTCTTCTTCTTCTTCTTCTTCTTCTTCTTCTTATTATTATTATTATTATTATTATTATTATTATTATTATTATTATTATTATTATTATTATTATTATTATTATTATTATTATTATTATTATCATCATCCAATAAATACTTAAAGGACTATGTTTGCTAAACTTTGTTGAAACAAAGGTTGGAGAAAGTACTCATTTGAGTATCTCTCTCTCTCTCTCTCTCTCTCTCTCTCTCCTCTCTCTCTCTCTCTCTCTCTCTCTCTCTCCTCTCTCTCTCTCTTATATCGTACATATTATTATTATTCTTATTATTATTTTTATTATTATTATTATTATTATTATTATTATTATTATTATTATTATTGTTATAGTAATAATAATGTAATGAATAACATTAGCATGATAAATACAGCATATATATATATATATATATATATATATATATATATATATATATATATATATATATATATATATATATATATATATATATATATATATATATATATATATATATATATATATATATATATATATATATATATATATATATATTTATTTATTTATTTATGTATTTTATTTTTTTTTTTTTCAATATGATGATATAAATAGTTGGTAAATGTTTCTGTTTTAGTGCATTTTTTCTATAATAGTTTGCTATCTAATAATTATGTCTCCGCAAGAAAGAGTAAGACAATTGTTCTCAATATATAATCAATGAATAATAGATAGAAAATCTTAGTTTTATGATATCACAGCTCATTAGCTATAATAAGGTTTCATGTTCAGTTTTCTTTTCCAATTATTTTGTAGGATACTTTCTTGTGTACTCATGTTTGCCACCTTTTGTGGTATTATTAATCCCCACTATAGGAGTGGAGGCCCTTCCTAATCCCCCGTATTGGGTTTGATTGAGGGTTTGTCATCTCACGAGTCGAGCACTCTAACCATTGTGCTACTGCAGTCCCCTCAGAGTACAATTTTCACTTCCAGAATACAGTATTCCAGATGTAACTGCTGACGCAACATTTGATATTTTAGGAGAACAGCAAGGCTTTGGATGCACTACGGCAAGAGTTTGAATGTGAGGGTGCCGCAATGGAAGCCAAGTCAGTGCAAAGAATGAATGCATTGCAGAATCAGTTGGATCTCAAAAGAAAGACAGAACTTGTTGCGCAAGAGGAGAAGAAAAATAAATTCCTTTCAACAATTATGAGCAACAATGAGAAGACGTTCACAGAGATGAAAAAATACTATTCCGATATAACTGCAACTAATCTCAAACTGATAACAGAACTAAAGGTTTGTTTAGTAATTACTGTACATTTTTGTAAGTTTATTACACCTGTAGCACAGCAAACTAGAGGGTATGTGAGGGGGGTTGCCAAATGATGAAGCAGTGTGGGTAAACCAGTAGTGTGTGGCAGACCTTATGCCAGACCTTCCTTACTCACTTACTTTGTGGGTAACCCAAGCACGGTGGTTGGGGGAATTGTGTCATCTGTATATCCCCAAGAGAGCTAAAAGGAATGATTGATGTACGTTTGGCAGTGATGAATCTAGGTGCATTGACTTGTCCACCCCCCTATCAAGGGGATTTCGGCCATTATATATTTATATATGTATGGCAGTCTGATTTTCCTCTTGTCTTCATATATATAAAAAGAGTATGATATAGTGTTGCATATATGTTTTGATGACCGTGCAGCATTTACATCAGTAATCATACCTGCTTATTGTGAATAGGTTATTTCTCATATATAAACACATGCAATTTTGGTTTATATTTTGAAATCCTTTTTCTATTAGAATTACAATTGCCAATCTTTCTGTGTCCACTCCCATTCGATTGGGGCTTAACAGTGACAAATAAAATGGCACAAAAATGTTATGAAAGTGGATTGTATCTTGTTTGCTTCCAAGTATATTCCTCTTAACTGTCTTCTACAATATATGGGATATATATGTGATATATGACCCAATTGGGGTGGTGGAAGGGAGTTTTGGCAGTCCTTTATGCCCAAGGAGCTAAAAGGCATGATCGAGGTATTGTACATATATTTATATGGAACTGAATATTAAAGATTTTTAACATTTCTTGTTGATATTTCGTTCTTATTAGTATGTATTTCATACACAGGCAGAATTAGCTGAGCAAAAGGAACGGGAACACAAACTGGAACAAGAAATGGGAGTTGCAGTTACAAGTCGTTCTCGTTTAGAGAATGAAGTGATGAACCTACGTAAGAAGCTTGCAGACACACAGCGATCGGTGCAACGTTCAAAGAGAGATAAAGAGAGTTATTTAGTAAGTAAATGAATCGGTATTTTAAAATGCACATATCTTTGATTTTGGTAAGATGACTAAATACTCAGTGGTTTTTAATTCCTATCTTTCATATTCAAGTTGTTCTGCTTATATGTTATATCAACCTTTTTAGTGTTCAGAAATTGTCCACATTTATTTTTTATTTGAATTTTTAATATTACGTAAATACTTCCATGTGTGATCACTTTTTTCATGAGCTATATTTTTCCTGGAGAACTACAGGTGCAAATAAAGTTTATATAAATATTGCATTTAGTCTAAGCAGATAAATAGATGCATTATAGCAGTCCCTTTCAATTCATAAGTTTTAATCATAGCTTAAATTTTTTTATCTAAAATTATGTTTTTGCCTTCTTTCTCACATGACGCTATATCGTGCAGAAACTAGCAGTTGCCTATGGTCATAGCATGTACTGCATTGAGGTAACAGCACTTTACCATAGCCTATTTACCCTCACCAGTTTTATGACTTTTTTTTTGCCCTCCTCAAAAAAAAAGGTTTGAAGGGGGAGGCAAGAATATCTCCTCCAATGTTCCTCAGCGTGTCGTAAAAGTCGACTTAATGAGGCAGAGCAAGGGGACTGGGAATCCTCTCCTTTGTATTTTCCTCCCTAAAGAGTCAAGGTTTTTATTTGACCCGACCACCCTCCTTATCAGAGAGATAATGGCTCTTGTGTATAGATACTCAAATTGGAGAATGTGCTAAGGTATATTGACATTTATAGTGTAATGAAAAGCTACTTCTGCTTAGGCTAATTAGTGTTTATATATTGAAGTATAATTAGGTATTCCATTGATATTATATACAACTTCCAACAGACAAGTCAAGCACAAGTCAAAGTTCTCACAAGTGAAAAAGAAGCGTTACAGTGGGAGTTGGAAGTTTTACGCCAAAAAGCTGAAACGGTAAGATTATTCTTCATCTTTCATTAATGAGTTTTGCTTTTATTTTATTATGCTTATTATTTACATATATTTTCAACACCGCAGTTATATGAGTGCTAATATTGATAAAGTCTTGAGGGTAAACAAGTGTTTCAATTTTATTTGCTGTGTTGTTATTAATAATGTAGTCTTCTTGACACGAAGACAAGATACGTAAATTAATTCATACTTTGGAAGACATAAAGGAAGCAGTAAATGCTCCAAATTTTCACCCTCCACCAGACTTCATCGGGAGTTTTATTAAAGTTATTAGAGAGGCCCAGTGGAATAAATGTAAGGGTTACCTTCAGACACAGAACAAGGAAATGTTCAGAAATATTTCTGTAACGTGTGAGGTCAAAGCTTGAATATGCAGCTCCCTTTTTGAATCTACATTGAAAAAGCACATCAATAAGCTGGAAAAAGTTCAAAGGCATGCCATGAAACTGGTGCAAAATTGTGCAATCTCAGTTATGAGGAGAGGCTGAGGGACTTAGACTTACCATCTCTCGAAGTTAGAAGAATAATAGTGGATATGGTGACTGTTTTAAATTCCTTCATGGTGTTGATAAAGTGGATAAGGATCGATATTTTTATATGGCTGGCTCCAGAACTACAGTTCATAGGCTGAAGTTCCCTAAGAGAACTTCTTTGCAGATGTAAGGAAGTACCTTTTTAGTGTAAGAGTAGCTGATGACTGGAATTCGCTAAGCATGGAGGTAGTTGATGCTAACTCAATTCATAATTTTAAGGACAAATATGATAAGTGTCAGTAAGTATTAAAATGGAACAAACCAGGAGACAGGGAGTTACGAGCATAGGGCTCCTTCCCGTTAGCACAGTTAGGTATTTACACGCACACACTCTCTCTCTCTCTCTCTCTCTCTCTCTTTTATCCAATATTCACTTGCTTATTTTTTTAATGCTCATGTATTCCTGTAGGCAACTTGTTCTGTGCAATTGTCCTTCCTGTGATACTTGTCAAGACTGTGTTGTGTCTGGTTTTAAGCATTCATCAGGTAGCAAAAACATATTATGAAGGGGTAACAATATGCTTAAGAGTAGATCATCTTATGCTCTATGTCGCAAGAAATGATATGTTAAAGTAGTTTCCAGCTCTACCTAAAAATAATATTTTCTCCTAACTTAAACTACTAACATTCTATCAAGTCACTGGAGCATCAGAAGTATAAGCTAGGCTCGTATACATTTTTTTAAGTAGTCTTTGATGCTGAATACTTAACTTTATATTGGAATAATACCATTATTGCAATATCTGTACTGAGTTGTACCATTTTAAATAATTTTATATTTTCTATCCTCTTTTTTCTTTTTCTTCATCAAGTTGCTTCCTCTACTGGAATTATCTGTTTATAGTCTTTGAATTATTCCAGATGGGCTTTTTGCTTGGCTTATGTTAATAATAATAATAATAATAATAATAGTAATATCCATATGATCAACAGATTGAGCAAGAGCGAAAGGAACTTTACGATCACTTTGTTGCTGTAGTTGGTGAGGTCCAGCAGCGTAGTGAGCTACGTAATGTTGTGTTGGAAAAGAGGCTAAATCAGGTAGGCGTGTTTACTTTTGTCCTACATTGATTTCAGAGAGTGAGACTGAAATTATTATCATCTGAGGTTTTTCCGAGGTTTTATGCATTTTCAGAGACTAATTGAATATAAGAACTGAGAGTTTCCATATGTTTGAATGTCTGCATATACATCCATTATAATACTCTAAAAACAACAACAAAAGTTCATCT
Organism: Halocaridina rubra; assembly: GCA_037179515.1. NCBI lineage: Eukaryota > Metazoa > Arthropoda > Malacostraca > Decapoda > Atyidae > Halocaridina > Halocaridina rubra. The sequence continues at coordinate 19,374 of JAXCGZ010003960.1, forward strand.
TTCTCATTCAGAAAAAGCATAAAACTGTTTTCTCCATTTCGAAATTATTTCAAGGTATCTGAACATCTTGAGAAGAAGGAGGCAGTTCTTTCAGAGGTCCTTTCTGCTGCCAATTTAGATCCTGCATCCTTCAGTCACGTGAGCCATCAGCTAGAGGTATTATTTGTTTTTTGGTTTTGTATTATTCTTACAAAAATATTCCTAACAAATACAAATTAATTTATTTTTTTTATGAGTGTGACACGGAGTCAGGCAAGATAATTGCCCTCATTAGGCCCAGGCACGAAGAACACATTAACACTAACAAAATGTAGAAGGTTAAGGACAAGGCAGATATAAGGTTATGATACACAATTGGAAAAGAACAGGCTGAAAGAATAGTTGAAGTACTGAGGACCTAGAGATATGGCAGGATTAGGCCTTGAGATGACGATAGATCTGTTTTTTGAAGAAAGATAGATTATAAGAATTAGGAAAGACAGAAGGAGGAAGAAAGTTTCAGAGTCTGGAGGTGGATGGGAATAATCAGTCACTGCATGGACCACTCTGCGAGCTACAAATCTCCACACGGTACTTGTGAGACGAAGCCGCTTGGCAAGTGTTACACAGCTTCGTCAGTGGGGGAGGGATGCAACTCACCAACTCATCAGAACAGCTATGGAAGTAGTAGCAATAGAAAAGAGAAAGGGATAATATCTTACAGTGAAGAGAAAGAGAATCCAGATTAAAAGTAAAAGAAGGGCCATTGATGAGGCCGATTGCCTTAGATTCAACCCTCTTGAGGATATAAGTACTGTATATAAAGAAGCCCCAGATGTGTGAGCAGTATTCTAAGCTGGGACGGATACGGCCTTTATAGAGTTTAAGTAACAGTAAAGAGTTAAAGTAATAATGAACACAGAACCCCCAATTTTTTGAATGCCGATTTCGAAATTTGGATTATGTGATTCCTCCAAGACAAGTTAGAGGCTATCAGGACTTTTGATATGTTAACAGAATTAAGGGGGTGAATTTCGTTAGTTTCGAAGTCAGTAGATCAGGAGAAGATAAAGAGATAGCCAGAAACTGTGTCTTGGAGGCATTACATTTAAATAATTTTGGGTGTCCCACTCAGATACCCTCTGCAAATCGGAGTTGAGAGTAGAAGAAAGAGTGATACGAAACTAATCACAAGTAGCAGATGAAGGTTGTGAAGAAAATGCAGAGAAAATATGAAGGGTAGAATCATCGGTAAAGGCATCGAGAAGAGAGGAGGATGGGGACTGAAGAAGATCGTTGATGAAGAGAAATGGAACACTACTGGTAACAGGGAATGGGTTGCTAGATGTTGCGACATCAACAATTCCAAATATTATTTGGTCAGAAAGTAAATGGAAATCAGAGAACAGAGAAAAGGGGTAAAGTCATAAGCAGGGAGTTTGGCTAACAGAGCTTTGTGCTAGATTCTGTCAAAAGCCTTAGAGATATCATGGGCGACAACAAAGGATTCACCGTAGTTTCTAAGGGGAGATGACCATACATAAGTATGATAGGACAGGAGGTCGCCAGTGGATCTTGCCTTGCAGAAGCCGTACTCGTGATTACCTAATTGTGTTTACGGGAAAGAGCCCAAAGCTCGTATATTCCCGTCTCCTCATCGGTTCCATTTTATACTTAGTGATACTTATCATACCTGTCCTTAAAACTATGGATTGAGATAGCATTAACTACCCCCTCGCTTAGCCAATTCCAATTATCAACTACTCTTACACTGGAAAAGTATTTCCTTACATCCTGCAAAGAAGTTTTCTTACGAAGCTTCAAACTATGACCTCTAGTTCTAGAGCCAGCCATATCAAAATATCGATCCCTATCCACTCTATCATAACCATGAAGGAGTTTAAAGACTGTCACCATATCCCCCCTCACTCTTCTAGCTTCGAGTGATGGTAAGTCTAATTCCCTCAGCCTCTCATCATAACTGAGATTGCGTATTTCTGGCACCAGTTTCGTGGCATGTCTTTGAACTTTTTCAAGCTTAGCTATGTGCTTTTTCAAGTGCGGATTCCAAAAGGGGGCTGGAATCCGCACTTGAAAAAGCACATAGCTAAGCTTGAAAAAGTTCAAAGACATGCCACAAAACTGGTGCCAGAAATACGCAATCTCAGTTATGATGAGAGGCTGAGGGAATTAGACTTACCATCACTCGAAGCTAGAAGAGTGAGGGGGGATATGGTGATCAGAGATAAGCGAGTTAGATTCAAGATGTTTCAGGATGTGAGAATTGAGCAAGTTTTGAATACTTTAGCGATAGCAGAGGTTAGGGTAATAGGTTGGTAGTTTGAGGGAATAAAGTGGTCACCCTTCATAGGAACAGGTGGCACTAGAGCATGCTCCCAAGATGAAGGTTAAATATTGGTTGAGAGAATGAAGCAAAAAAGACGGCTAAGCATGGGAGCCAGTTCATCTGCAATTTCCTTAAGGGACCATACAGGTATACCATCGGGTCCAGATGCCTTGCTCAGCTTTAACGATTGTACAGAATGAGAATCAGGTGCGCTGGTATTGCTTACGGAAGAGTTGGCAGAAAAATGACAACCAAAGAGAGTGGCTTTGTCAGTGAGAGAGCAAGCATTAGAACCATTAACACGAACAAGAAAGGGAAAGCTTGAGTTACAAAAGTTTTTGGAGAGGTATTTGTCTAAGGACCAGAAACATTTGTCAGTGTGAGAGGAGTTAAAGTCATAACTTTCCATCTTATAAAGGAAGCTTTAGACTTTTTCGAATCTGAGCAATAAAGCGATTTCTAGCTGTAACAAAATCAGAGTGAGTTAAATATGAAGGAGAGGCTTGGTACGACCGGTATGCCCTATCTCTGTCCTGAATAGCCATGGATCAGGCACAGTCAGATCAAGGATGAGGGGGAAAAAGTTATCATAGAGGAGGGGATGAATATCATTCCTGAGCATCTTATGATCTTGGCATCTGTTAGGGCTACCTGATCAGGGTTGTGGGACTGAAAGCAGTAATCATCTCATGGGAAGTGAAAGACAAAGTTACGCAAATCATCGCATTGGGTACACTCAAAGTGCCAAAGGCAATACTGAGTAGGAGGAATTGATGGAGGGGCAGCAAAAATAGAAGAGATTGAGATCACAGAGTGGTCAGATTTACAAAGAGGGCAAACGGAATATGAGTAGTTTGAAGGATTAGAAGTATGAAATAGGTCAAGAATGTTAGCTGCATGTTTGTGGCGATCGGGAACACAAGTAGGATGTTTGATAATTTGGTGTACGTTGAAGTCTCCAATATAGAGAACTTCAACATGTGGGTGAGAATATAGCAAGGACTCTTGGTAAGAGAACAGATATTTAAAGGAAGTCACATAGTCAGTGGAGTTAGGAGAGCAGTAGTAGAAACAAAGGAAAACAAGCTGTTATTAATTAGATTAAATGCGCAGAAAAATGCTGATGCTATTTGGAACTCGACGCACTTCTTGGAATCATTCATTGTCTTCCACAGTCATTCCCAGATCCTATCATTTTGAAAATTAGGATGCCAAACAGCTCAGACAATACAAAAAATTCTCTGTTGATTCCTATTTTTACAATTTCTTCCTTCAGACTACTCAAGTTTGACTTTTTTAAAGTAATTGTTTTGGCTCTGATTTATCAAATTAGGTACTGGTTTTTCTGTAAAATAGCAAGGATTTTAAGACGTTGATATTGTAAGCCATTTTATGTCATTATTAATTCCAGTTCAAATGGGGGTGGACAGAGATAGGATGGAACTGTGGAATTAAGGCTGGATTTGGTTCCTAACACCCCACAGTGACCTTAACCACACGATTGTCATTCCAAAGTCAAGCGTTCTAACCACTGTGTTACCACAGTCCCCAGGGATTAGAATATGATTGATACCAATATTTTCCCTTTTAAGTTCTTTTCTGATTCTGATTAATACTTTTCATTGTACTTTTGAGAGGAATGTGCTTGCTGCACATGATAGTATAGATAAATATTTTATATTTATTTTTTAATAATTTTTCAGGATACATTTTTGTAATACACTCAACTCTCGATTTAATGGACCTCGATTCAGCAGATTTCAGATATAATGGACAAAATCTGCAGCAGCAGATTTAGAATTTTTCAGATATAGCATCACTGGACAAGAGTCACTGCTTCAAAAAAAAAAACAATAAATAAAAAATACATTATATATATATATATATATATATATATATATATATATATATATATATATATATATATATATATATATACACAGTGTTACCTCGGTTATTCGTGCTTCTTGGTTCGCGTTCTCACTCTATCGCGGGTTTTTTTGGATAAATTGTTATTTTATTTTATGGGTATACGCAAAAATATTAAAATATTGAAAAAAAAAAATTTTCAGTATTTTCATTTTTTTATTGAAATTTACGTTGCATGCTGTTATTTATAATGTAAAGGGTGTTTTTTTTAACAGTGCAGGGAGGGTTTATACAGTTCGTAAACAAAAAAATAATTGTAAATGAGTATGTGTGTCACGTCATCATCACCTCATTCATCGCAATTTTATCTATCACTTTCATAAAAATTTACGTTGCTTGCTGTTATTTATAACGTAAAGGGTGTTTTTTTAACACTGCAGGGAGGGTTTATACAGTATGTACACGAAAAAATAATTGTAAATGAGTATGTATGTCACGTTATTATCACCTCATTCACCGTAATTTTATCTATCACTTTCATAAAAATTTACGTTGCTTGCTGTTATTTATAATGTAAAGGGTGTTTTTTTAACAGTGCAGGGAGGGTTTATACAGTACGTAAACGAAAAAATAATTGTAAATGAGAATGTACGTCACGTCATTATCACCTCATTCACCGTAATTTTATCTATCACTTTCATAAAAATTTACGTTGCTTGCTGTTATTTATAATGTAAAGGGTGTTTTTTTAACAGTGCAGGGAGGGTTTATACAGTACGTAAACGAAAAAATAATTGTAAATGAGTATGTATGTCACGTCATTATCACCTCATTCACTGTAATTTTATCTATCACTTTCATAAAAATTTACGTTGCTTGCTGTTATTAATAATGTAAAGGGTCTTTTTTTAACAGCGCAGGGAGGGTTTATACAGTACGTAAACGAAAAAATAATTGTAAATGAGTATGTATGTCACGTCATTCACCGTAATTTTATCTATCGCTTTCATAAAAATTTACGTTGCTTGCTGTTATTTATAATGTAAAGGGTGTTTTTTTAACAGTGCAGGGAGGGTGTATACAGTACATAAACGAAAAAATAATTGTAAATGAGTATGTCACGTCATTATCACCTCATTCACCGTAATTTTATCTATCACTTTCATAAAAATTTACGTAGCTTGCTGTTATTTATAATGTAAAGGGTGTTTTTTTAACAGTGCAGGGAGGGTTTATACAGTAAGTAAACGAAAAAATAATTTTAAATGAGTATGTATGTCACGTCATTATCACTTCATTCACCGTAATTTTATCTATCACTCTCATAAAAATTTACGTTGCTTGCTGTTATTTATAATGTAAAGGGTGTTTTATAACAGTGCAGGTACGGTTTATACAGTGTAAACGTAAAAATATATTAAAATATCTATGTACATATAGGCGGATCCTACTTCGCGGATTTCCTGGTTCGCGCCGGGTCCCGGAACCGAACTACCGCGATAAGTGAGGCGACACTATATATATATATATATATATATATATATATATATATATATATATATATATATATATATATATATATATATATATATATATATATATATATATATATGAAAAGCACTTTGGGCTACCATCAAAACAGTGTTTCACAATAATAATAATAATATAATAAATAATAATAACAGTAATATTAATAATAATAATTATAATAATACAGTAATAATAGTAAGAAAGAGAGAGAGAGAAATGAAAAGTGCATTAGGCTAAAGTTTGTGTTGTGTCTCAATGTAATAATAATAATAATAATAATAAATCTCCATATACCTGTATATACAAGTTTTCTATAAAGAATATAAGAGAGAAAACTATTTTTGGGTATATTTTAGGATAATTGAATATCTCTCTCTCTTTCACACTTACAAAAATAAAACTGTTGAATTTATTATATTTACAGTGTACTGGTATTTTAAATTGTCACATTGGATGTTGAGCTTGATGCAGTGCATGATCAAAAGTATTATTCCTCTTCTTTTCATAATGTTATTGCTGCCACTAGACCCCAATTCAGCAACACTGGAAAATCAGATTCGACGGACCTAGGTCCCTCGTGTTAGTCCATTAAATCAAGGCTTGAGTGTAATTGTTTTCCTTCATGTTATTGCAGACTATTGTTGATGAGAAAAATAAATTAGTGGGTGGACTCCGAGAGGAAGTGGCAACACTTCGCCGAATGTATACTGATCTTATGGACAAGTACCAGACATCGGTCAATACAAGAAGAAAAAGTGGAACTAAATTACCTAACATAAGCATATAGTCATTTAAGAAGACACATATATAGTTATCTCTGGCACTGGTAGATAACTGAATTACAGTGAAGGTAACTAATGTGTATTTTTATATAAATTTATTTCCCTAGAGTGTTGGGAGATTAAGGCAATTCTTTATCCCCAAGGAGAAAAGTGGAAAGATCAAGGTATACTTGGTTCTGGTGAACGAGTGTGCTTTTGACAAGGCCACCCTCTTACAAGGAGGTCATACACCATTGTGTATGTAGGTATTTAATTTATTTTGCTTCTTCTAGTTTGCTGAAATTTGCAGGGTGGCCACAGCTGTGACAAAGTATTAAAAGCTTTCAGGGCTTTAACATACTTTGTCCATCTTTGCTTCTCCAATCAGTAATTTTTTTATGAAAATTTGAAGGAATGTTTTCCCCTACTACCATATCCTTCTCAAGTATTTATATATATATATATATATATATATATATATATATATATATATATATATATATATATATATATATATATATATATATATATATATATATATATATATATATATATATATATATATATATATATATATATATATATATATATATATATATATATATATATGATTGGGACACCAGGATGGGCCAAAAAATAAAATAAAACAGCCCTCATCGAGCCTGGGCACGAAAAATACGTGAAGTAAATAGAAACAGAGATGGAGAGTGTAATGACTTGTCAGATGTGAAGGGCTAATAAAAGATGTGTAATGAATATCCAAGAATATTCAGTGTAGCTGTAGGCATACAAAAAGAACTGTAACCGAAGGAAGACTTAACCTCGAACTGTCCTGGACAGACCTATTTAAGTTCAAAAAACTTTCAGCTGTAGTATCGCAACAGGCGGGTGGTGCCTTGAGCCAACCTACTTACTACTAATATTAGTATTACACACAGGGAATTAAAATGTAGAAATCTCTCTCCCTTACTACCAGGGTTAGCTTTTACTTCTTTTGTTCTACCAACATACAGTTAACATAATGATGGAAGTCTTGTTTCCTCATCTTGAGGGAAATATCTAATTAGTTTGCTAGTGCTATAATGTATCTTTTCATAATCTCCTGAGGAATGATCATACTTTTTTTATGGTTTTATGGGTCACTATTAATTCCGATTATGAAGGATGGACACATATCGGAGCTGATAAATTAAGGATGAATACCCATCATAATGCCCCATGGTAGGCTCGAACCAGGTCTGTCACCTTCAGGGTCGAGTATTCTGTGTAACTATTAGTTCCCAATATGGGGGTGGACACAGGTTGGAACTAGGGATTTTGGGCCGGATGACCTTCCTAACACCCTGCTGTGGGCTCGATCACAGGTCTCTTACCTCCGAAATCGAGTACTCTAACCTCTACTATACCGCAGTCAACATTTCTGGTCTGTTCACCTGATTTATATAAATGATATTAATAAATAACACCCTGCAGTGGCCTTAATCGCGAGTTTGTCACCTCCTGAGTTGAGCACTCAACCACTATGCTACCACAGTCTCCATTACTGGTCCGCATTCACCTGATTATCAATAAAACACATAACTATACAGTTACTTTAATAAACTGTATTCCACTTTGGAGATATAAATGAGAAATATTTATATATTTCATATGTAAACATGATGATGATATCAGTATTAAAACTTCACTTCGACTCTAAGAACAAACAATGCATAACACAGAGGCTGATACTATCTGCTACATTGAAAAATAAAAATGTTCAAGTCATAGTAATTTCAGTAAAAGTAGTAACAATAGCTGATCTACAGATAAATACTACTTAACAACTTCAACGCAGTCGTGAAAATAGAAAATAGGATGTCTCTGAAGCAGAAAAAACGAGCAAATTCATTTAGCAAATACATACATAAAGTGTTTTTGAACTCGTGCATTTTGCTCAGAAATTTTTATGATATACGCTTTTAAGTAAAAAATGTACCATACTAATATGCAGAATTACATCTAAAAATCTAAATATTTTCATTTCTGATTTAACTTGAGTGTAGAAAAGCTCTCAATAAATAACCCTTTAACTATAATATAATGTAAAAGTCAGACCGACATGGAAACTATATAAAAGTGAATTTTTTGTACTAAAATACTTTTACTTTGCAGAGGGGTCATTAATATAAAACTTCATCATCAGAAATACAAATTACCTACTAAACATTCAGCATTCTGCTGCCTACCTAGTGAGTCTGTACAAAGGAGCCTTTTATTACAGAGCAGTTACGACTGATGCACCTTTAATTACAGAGAAATTATGACGTATGCCTTTAATTACAGAGCAGTGACAACAGCTGCACCTTTGACGTATGCCTTTAATTACAGAGCAGTGACAACAGCTGCACCTTTAATTACATAACAGTTATGACAGATGTGCCTTTAATTACATGAGCATTTACGACAAGTTCACCTTAATTACAGACCAATTATGAAAGGTACACCTTTAATGACAGAGCAAATATGAAAGATGCAGTTGTTTAGATTTTGTAATTTGTTGTGCAAATATATTTTGGACACTGAAAATTAAACAATGGAAATCAGCATACACGAGAAATTCAGATTACATAATTAATTATTTTTTAATTTATTAACTCTTTCAATTAGTAATAATAACAGTAATAATGATAATAATTACTAATAATTAAGTTATGTGAGAGTATCAAGAGATTAGAAAGGCATTAATTCTGGATGTCTTTGAAGCAGAAAAACGAGCAAATTCATTTAGCAATTGCAAACATGTGTTTATGAACTCATGCATTTTGTTCAGAAATTTTTATACTTGTAAAAGCTATATAATATTACAATGAAGTAGTTTTATAGAATGCTTCTTTAAAAGTAAGACCTGAATAAATACCTTACAAATGATAAAAATGGCAGACTAACGCACTGAGCTTGAAAATAGCAATATCTATAATTTTAATTTCAAGCCCTTCTAGATAACTCATTATCTATTTCCATGAACGGCAGTAATCTGCTCTGTAATATAAGGGAGGAATTAAAAATTACCCCTTTTAGGAGCAAAGAAATATGTCAAACATGTTATGCACGTGCAATATCTTCTTTAATTTTCTTCACCAACTTATGCTACCAGTTTTTTATTTATCTGTATTACGTAGTGAAAGGAATTAATCTGCTCTGTAATATAAGAAGGGAATTAAACACGACTTCTTCTAGGAGCACAAATATGTCAAGCTCTTTCTGTCTTTAATTTTCTTCACCAACTTCTGCCTCCAGCTCTTTAATTATTTGAACGACTTCATCTTTCTTTTTGACCTTTAAGAGTTGCTCTGGTTCAGGCTTCTTCAACTCACCACTGCTAATTTGCTTCTCTAGTTTTTCTATATCGCGCAGCTTTTTCCTTAAGTTGCGTAGTCGTTTCACTGGATCAGTGGTAGCGATTGGCTGATCTATAAAGAGTAAAAGGCAAGTCTCATTAGGATCTTGTAAAGATGAGTAATCTCTAGAACCCCATAAATTGTTGTGTTGGGTTAGCTTAGGTTAATTGAGGTGAAGTTCGTTTATGGTAGGTTGGGTTGGGTTGGATTGTGTTAGCTTACTTGCCTTACAAATATGAATAACCCTACAGCACCCTGGAGTTTCTCTGCTTTTCAAGATCTCTAAATGCTTTATATTTTTCACATCATCTACTGAAAAATAAAATTTTACAAACACTAATTACTATGGAATTAAAAGGGTAATTTCAAAATATAAAAAGTAACTTCATTTTATGAAAACATAACATAAAAAATTAACGATACCTTTAACGGAAGTTGAAATGTGAGTGTCTTGAAGCTTTTTTGCTATATTTGTATCTGCATTGGATGCCTTTTTCTTTCCCCCAGATGACTTCTTTCTTTGGGATTTGGTTGGTTCTGTTGATAAAGTAAGAACACTGTAGATTAATAAATGGTAAATACTGTATCTGTGTCACAATATCACCTCTCGAAACATGATAATAAACTAATGTCAGTTCTGGTTTTACGTCACGGACTCCCTTTTCAACCAAGGGCTAGGACGGTTGCCTTCTTGCGAAGGACTTGTTTTGGCAGATGTAATCATTACCCTGAGTGCATGCCCTTACTAACCTCAGACCGTGACGGGGCGCGAACCCTCGACCTGACGCCTCAGAGTCGCGGACGCTACCGTTTGAGCCACGGTGACTATGAAACTGATGATAAACAAGGGTAAATAATACTACAGAAAATCCGTGTGTCATGAGAATGCTGTACATACAGTTATGATATTAATAAACCACAGTACTTGACAGTGTTACTATGCTGCATGACATATTTCTTTTTAATGTGTCACTATTAGTCCCCAGTTGGGAGTGGACACAGACAGACGAAAGCTAGGGTATTAACGATGGATGCCATTCCTAACGACTATCCGCAGGCTTGAACGCAGTTTTGTTACCTCCTAAGTCATCATTCTACCACCATCATATGGCAGTAGCCATGCTACATGACATATTATTCTTTCCAATAGCTGTTTATTACAAAAAAAAACTTTGCTTCACTTGATCTGCTTTCCCCACATCCACTCTATCAGACCACTGTAGAAATTTACATACAGTATTTCGATATACTGTATAAATACATTCTGGCACAATAAATACCCCTGTGTGTCATTAAAAAATCGACTAAATAGGGTGTAGCAAGGAGACTAGGAATCTCCTCTGAAATTTCCTCCCACAGACTCGAGTTATTGCTTTTACTCAGCCTCCTCCTTCTATGGGGGAATATAGTTTTTGTATTAAACTCTACCTGGTTTGGATGGTAATGCTAATCCAGGAATGCCTGGATTAGATGTCTGCTGCTGTTGTCGTCCTTTAGCAGCAGCTACATCATCAGGTGCTAAGCCTACAGGGAATTCGGACCTACTCTTAGCCCACTGCTTCCCTTTGCTCTCATACCTGTGTAAGAATTTCTAGTCAGAGGCAAAGAAAGAATAGATTCAAGGAGCTAAAAAGACAACTTTTCAGCAGCTAAAAAATAAATTTAATGTACAAAGTACTGTCATTTGAAAGTAGCTTAATGATAAGTAGTTTAAAAGACAGATTTTAGTAGCTGAAAATTAGTGTTCTTTTACATAGCTTATTATCACCTAAATAATTAAAAATGTTATGGTAAAGATAAAGCACATTACCATGGTGCTAAAAAGTTAGTGTTAACAAGCTGAAATATATTTTGCCTCTGGCAGGGATTCGAACTTAGACATATAACTATTCAACCAAGGCACTACCAATTACACCACTAAAGGTCTAAAAGAAGAAGCTAACCTTTCTGCTAACTACTAAGCTAGGGAATAAGATGCATTCTACAGAATGCATCTTATTCATTTTACACCTTCCCAACCTCAACTGTGGCTTCGTTTTCACATTTTGCTACATAGTCATCAATAATTATCAAATAAACACATTAACATATGTGGCAACATGAAACATATACCCCTGGTAGGGTTTCGAACTTAAGACACATAACTACTGTGCCAAAGCGCTACCAACTATACCGCTGAAGGTCTAAAAGAAGAACCTAACCACTCAGCAAACTGCTAAGCTAGCCACAAGTGAGGATGGGAAGCTGTAAAATGAACAAGAAGTATTGAGAAGAATGCATTCATTCCCAAGCTAAGCAATTAGCTGAAAGGTTAGATTTTACTTTTAAACCTTCAGTGGTGTACTTGGTAGAACCATGGCACAGTAGTTATGTCTATTAGGTTCGAATCCCTGCCAGAGGCAAAATATGTTTCATGTTTTCACATATGTTAGTGTGTTTATTTGATCATTATTGGTGCTTTTATTGTCTGAGACTTGAATTAAATGTGAAAAAGAAGCCACAAGTGAGGTTGGGAAGAAGTTGTAAAATGAACAAGAAGCGTTCAGAGAATGCATTCATTAACTAGTTTAGCAGTTAGCTGAGAGGTTATCTTCTTCTTTTAGACCTTCAATGGTGTAGTTGGTAGTGCCTTGGCACAGAAGTATGTCTTAGGTTCGAATCCCTCCCAGAGGCAAAATAAGATTCATGTTTTCACATACGTTAATGTGTTTATTTGATAATTGTTGATATGCTATGTTAGTACTTACAAAGGCATTTCTTCTTGCGGTACATAGCCATCTTTCACCCTTCTCGCTTTACGCCAGGATCCATCAGGTCGTTGCGAGGCAGGGATAAAACATTGACCTGTGTGAAGTTTAAAAGAATACATTACAGTTGAAATAAACTAGAACAGTAGTTTACCCCCCCTTATCGACAGGAGAAAAGTTTCAAATCCCCCAGCAGTTGCCGAACACCGTGGATACTATTAAACCCTATATTGTTTGCCATTTTGTGTCAATATTAATCCCCATTATGGGGCTTGGCACACAGATTTGTACTGGGGAATTAAGGCTGGATGCCCTGCCTAATGCCCCGCGGCTCAATCATGGGTCTGTCACCTACCGCTACTGCGGTCCCCGGTTTGAACCCTAAATACACTATGTTTTTCTTGTATGTGCATACCTAGGATTAAGTCTATTACTGTATACTATATAAATTAGGCAGAATAAGAGATTAACAAATAGCTACTGTATTACTAATAATAAAGAAAAACATATCAATAAAAAAATGTATATACGCACTATATATATGGGTTACAATGCAATGTAATTGCTGCATTTCTTTTTTAACGAATTTCTACAATTTTAGCGATATCCACTAGATATTTGCAACCAAGTTCACCCTTTCTATTATGTGGATGTTTTGTTATGAGATTTTTCGCATAAAATTGTCAATAAAAAATCAATATTTAATGACTAACCAACATCATAGACTATATCAGCGAAGTTGTTGCCAATTTCGATTTCCCACAAGTTTCAAACTTTTGCCTTCTCTTTCACAGGAAATGACAACTAGATTCTTTCATGCTATCATTTATCAGTAATAGGTGTACTACATTTCTCCTAAAATTAACCAAAGTACTTCAAGATATGAAGAAATAGTTTCATAAGCTACCTCACAGGTCATGTAGAAGATGTCAATGCCACATATGCTTCTCCAGATGTTTCAAACTTCTTACCAATACTGATAACAGATATTGGCAGCCACTCTTACTATCATCTGGATGTTTGTTACCACATTTTTTTTTAATTAACAATAAAAACCAAGAAATTACGAGATTATTATTTACCTGTTCATATGGCTATATAGGCATGGTCATTGCAGCATTAATGTTTCCACGTTTCAAACTTTGATTCTTTATCAAGAACAGATATTGGTGACTAGGCTCTTTCCAGCCATAATTTGGACTATTGTTCAAAGTACTGTACTAGTCATAAAATTAACAAAATGAAATCAAGTGTTACAGTAATGATTACTCAACCTACCTCAAGTTACTTCACCTATCATTGCCGCAATTTTATTTACACAAGCTTCAAACTTTTTATTGCTATCCAGGATCACTCTTACCATTACCTTGACAGTTTTTATGTTTTGTTTTTCATACAATCAACAAAAAATAATAATTTATATAAACAATTACTGAAAACACTTCACTGGCTACATCAGCAAAGTTGCAGCCATGATTATTTTTCCACAAAATTCAAACTTTTTATTCAAATCTATCACCAGTATTACTGGCCAAGCTCTCATGGCTATCAGATAGATTCTTATGAGGTTGTTTTCATAATATAAATCAAGAAATAAGTATTTCATCCATTACTGATGCTATTTTTGCAATCAGTTGTTTTATGTTTTGAATTTTATAACAAATATTGGCAATAAGTCTTGCTTGCTATAACCTTAATATTTGTTTATCATGAAATTACCAAAAATTAATAAATCATTAAAGAAAAATGACTTGACTAACGTAATTTGAACATTTACGATCCACTTAATATATTCAGGTCGCGGCATACTGAAGCTGCAGATATAGGGGACCAATAAATTCACAATAAGAGTGTGGTGTTCTTACATATATCAATGACATTCTCTAACCTCACCTTGAGTCCTGTGTCCACCCCCATTATGGGGGTGGACACAGTATATTGCTGGGAAATTGAGGCTGGGTATTTTTTATAACACCCTACGATGGACTCAAACTTCATGTCTGTCAACTCGTCAGTTAAATCATTCTAACCACCCAGTTTTAATTTGGAATATTTTTATGATACTGATTAGAATACACTGCAAGGAATGCTTTATACTGTGTCATTAGGTAAGCATCATTAGGTAAACTGGAAAAATTATGATTTCTATTTTTGTTTTATGTATGGCAACTGTTATGAAGAGTGCCTCAAGGAGGTCCGGTAATGACTCTCTGGCAGTGGTTTGTGGAGAGTGATATAACCATTTATTTTTATTATTGTTACTGAGTGGGAAGAATACTTACAAGGCTAAATGGTTATATTACCATGATTCTGTAGTACAGTATTGGGTTTTCGTAAGGCAGCTGTTATGAGATGGGGATTCAGTCTAAGGACAGAATTTTTTTGAAGGTATTATATACTTGACTCTAAAGGTGTTCGACTAGTAATTAAGCGCACTGCAGGGGGTTAGGAAGGATATTCAGCCTTAATACCCCAGCTCCAATCTGTCTGTGTCCACCCCCATAAATAAAATAATCACATACGTAAAAAAAAAATGGCAAGGATGGAATATTTATTTGCTTAAATTACCACAATAATGGATTACGTCTGCCGGAAAGGTTAAAAAAATGTTCGGCATATAGAGGGCATGGTAATAAGGCCCCAATGATATCCAGACGAACTAGTCTCACATACAGTTATCTAAATCATTTTATCGTCGTACAAACAAAATTTGCACAAACAAAATCAGTCTTGAAATGCCAATTAATTTCTCCCTCGGTACGACAAAAAGACACTTCGGCAATCCTATTTCTTGACTTAATGCTGTTCCTTGCCATACAAGCTTTATTTAAATGTAAAAAAAACAACACTATTATGACTACAGCATGATGTAAAAATGTCATTTGTAAACTTGCCCGATTCATCCTTCACGTACTCTGTTGAGGACATCTTTGTTTACATAGCGTGCGAGTCAGACGGTCCGTTTGAGTATCGAAATTATTTCAATACCGAAACGAAGCCTGTCGATACCGATACAAAGCCTTTTGATCGTTCTTTTTTTTTTATTATATTTTTCTATGTCTGTTTTTAACTATAATACTGTTTATGCTATTACTTTTTTCTTTATTAAGCTTTTACATGCATCCATATTACCAAAATCAGATTTCAAGAACTACATCCTCAAATTTAGGGTAGTTGCATTTTCTACCCTACTTGGTGAGATTATCCCACAGAGAAAAAGTTTTGGTTCAAGATTTGCTTGAACTGCTATTTATATTCAACATATTTGGTAATTTCTGTTGTAATATGCGTTTCCATTCATTATTTGTCATATACATAAAAAAAAAATATATATATATATATATATATATATATATATATATATATATATATATATATATATATATATATATATATATATATATATATATATATATATATATATATATATATATATATATATATATATATATATATATATATATATATATATATATATATATATATATATATATATATATATATATATTAACCAAATAAGCACACTACATATGTGAAAACATGAATCATTTTTTACCCCGACCGGGACTTGAACCTAGGACTTATAATTACTAAGTCAAGGCACTACCAACTACACACCACAGAAGGTTAAAAGGAATCCAACCTTATAGTTTATATCTGCTATACTTAGGAATGAAAGCATTCTATCTGAATGCCACTATGTTCATATTACAGATTCCCCAACCTCACTCGTGGCTTCATTTTAGCATTTAATTCAATTCCCAATCTCATTCGGGCTATGCAATAACCAAATAAGCACATTACATATGTGAAAACATAAATCATTTTTTACCCCGACCGGAACTTGAACCTAGGACTTATAATTACTAAGTATAGCGGATATAAGCTATAATGTTGGATTCCTTTTAACCTTCTGTGGTGTGTAGTTAGTAGCGCCTTGACTTAGTAATTATAAGTCCTATGTTCAAGTCCCGGTCGGGGTAAAAAATGATTCAGCTTTTATTTCTCAGAACCATTAAGCGATAAGAGAACTAGCGTGATTATAATCCCTCCTGTGATACCCTTGTCAGTCTAGGAGACTCATCGAGTACAATATTAGATGTATAGGTCATTCGTGGAGTGCAGTCTTAGCGAGTTGTGTTATTTATAAGGTGACATTTGCTCGTGTTGGTTCTTATGTAAGTGAAAAAAGAAAATTGTATCTAAATAATAATGCATAACTACATCAAGCCTGGATTTTTTTTAAGGAGATCCGGTTAGGGGAAACCCAAAGACAGACAGAAAGAAAGAAACGATTCTTTCCTATGTCTTAAACCCCCCAAAAATACAGGGGTAATTCCTTTTTCCTCCAACCTCCTCTCAACCCTTGTACATTCATAGTCTCACTTCTTCTTCTTCTTCTTCTTCTTCTTCTTCTTCTTCTTCTTCTTCTTCTTCTTCTTCTTCTTCTTCTTCTTCTTCTTCTTCTTCTTCTTTCTTTCTTTCTTTCTTTCTTTCTTTCTTCTTCTTCTTCTTCTTCTTCTTCTTCTTCTTCTTCTTCTTCTTCTTCTCTCTCTCTCTCTCTCTCTCTCTCTCTCTCTCTCTCTCTCTCTCTCTCTCTCTCTCTCTCTCTTGTTATATATTGTTCTTATTGTGTGTGTTTTTTTCTTTTTATCTATCTAAGTATTATTAATATGTTATTTATTTTTACATGCTTTCCTTATACCTCATGTATTTACTATCGCTCACCTGAAAGCAGAACGTGTACGTGACTTGTCATAGTACAGCCGCGGTACCTTATTATCTTCAACTTTTCCCACTATTATATAGGGTCACTAAACTTGACTTCGTGATTGCATCCTCTTCTTATCTTTCTCCCTTTAATTTTATAAGTTAATATGCAATGGTCATAATCCCCATCATAAGGGGAGTTGCAGAGTCGAAGCTAAGCCTTGAGTCACTGACGGAGATAATTATGAAGAGGTGAGATTTGCATTCCCTTGCTCTTTCCCATGTAGTGGACTTTTGCGATGCAGTAGAGGAAAGAGGATATATTTTTGTTTCCCTTGACCGGGACTCGAGCCTAAGACACATGATTACTGTGCCAAGGCGCTGCCCACTACACCACCTAAGGTTAAAGAAAAGAAGTTAACATCAAAGCTCAACTGCTTTGCTAGGAAAGAACGCATTCTATCTGAATGCCTCTTTGTTCATATTACAGTTTCTCCCATCCTCAGTCGTGGTATTGTTTTCGCATTTAATTAAAAACCTAATCTATATAGGCATCAATAATAATCAAATAAACACATTACCATATGCATCTTCATGGGATAAGTATCTCTCGATGCAATTCTTCAAAGGTGATATCTAGAACATGCTGTTTCTAAACCTTGTGTAATATATATATATATATATATATATATATATATATATATATATATATATATATATATATATATATATATATATATATATATATATATATATATATATATACACACACTCACACACACACAGAGGTATGATAAGTATCACTAAGTATAAAATGGAACCGATCAGGAGACGGGAAGATACGAGCTTTGGGCTCTTTCCCGTAAACACAATTAGGTAATCACAATTAGGTAATCACACACTTATAGCAGATGAAGAGAGACAAGACAAAATCAAAATAAAAAAGAAAAAGAAGAACCTTGCTAACAAAAACTAGTTTCACGCCTCACGATGCGAATTATATAATTCTGTTGTGATTAATCGCTTCTCCCATATCCAAAGTCATCATGAGGATTCTCTCTCTCTCTCTCTCTCTCTCTCTCTCTCTCTCTCTCTCTCTCTCTCTCTCTCTCTCTCTATCTATCTATCTATCTATCTATATATCTATCTATCTATCTATCTATCTATCTATCTATCTATCTATCTATATATCTATATATCTATCTATCTATCTATCTATTTGTCAATCTATCCATCTATCTATCTATATCAGTCTACCTAGCTCTCTCTCTCTCTCTCTCTCTCTCTCTCTCTCTCTCTCTCTCTCTCTCTCTCTCTCTCTCTCTCTCTCTCTCTCTCTCTCTCTCCCGAGAAAAAAAAATGTGTCCTGCACAAACATATTTATATATCTAGTAATACAAATAAAATACAATACAAATAATTTATAAATATTCCTTTTTAGAGCCTCTTCCAGTTTTTTCATTCATCTTGCATAGATGAAAGCGTTCTGGAAAACTGTCTGCAAACGGTTTTCCGTTGACTGACCTTCACTTTTTTCAAGCAGAGAAACAATTGATAAATAAATTTTAAAAATGGTATCCGTTACAAGTTCTCTCATAATACACCTTTTTCGAGCACATAATGGTTTCAGAAACTTGCACCAAAGTCGTGTTTCTCCCCACCTACGGGCCACGAGGGAAGGTCCGCTCACCCTCAAGGGAGAACATCAATGAAAAAAGTCGTGTTTCTGTTGCGCTCACAATTATTTGGTATATTTGTAGACTGATAAGCGTTCCAGCTATATTCTATCATTGACTCTATTCCCACATACGAAAACGTTTGAATGAGACGTTTTCAAGTTCATGTGCATCTCGGCTTCTGTCAGAGTTTCTGTTAAAAGTAGTAAGTTATATAAATCCCTTTCCAAAGTTTTTAAAGAAGGGTTCAGAGTTTTTTGTTTGCTCCAGTGAAATATATATATATATATATATATATATATATATATATATATATATATATATATATATATATATATATATATATATATATATATATATATATATATATATATATATATATATACACACACACATATATATATATATATATATATATATATATATATATATATATATATATATATATATATATATATATATATATATCAAATATTTTGGTTTCAGGTAGCCAACCGTATACTGTATATTATCCTGTCATCTATTAAAACTTCGATGAGTTTTGCTTCTTCATTGTTCGACCATTTATTATACTCTGTTCAGCACAGAGGTGTACGGTCCACTGGCAAAAGTGCCTCAGTTTGTGTGTGTAACTACTTAATTGCAATCACCTAATCGTGCTGCGGGAAAGAGCCCAAGCTCTGACTTCCCGTTTCCTGTTCGGTTCCATTTTGTACTTAGTGATTCTTATCATACTTGTCCTTAAAACTATGGATTGAGTTAGCGATAACTACCTCCTCGCTTAGCGAATTCCAATTGTCAACTACTCTTACACTAAAAAAGTACTTCCTTACATCCTGCAAAGAAGTTTTCTCACAGAGCTTCAAAGTATGACCTCTAGTTCTAGTGGCAGCCATATCAAAATGTCTATCCTTATCTACTCTCATAACCATGAAGGAATTTAAAAACCGTCACCATATCCTCTCTCATTAATCTAGCTTCGAGGGATTTCTAGCTTCGAGTGATGGTAAGTCTAATTCCTTCACCCTTTCCTCATAATTGAGATTGTGTTTTACTTGCACCATTTTCGTGGCATGTCTTTGAACTTTTTCCAGCTTAACTACGTTCTTTATCAAGTGTGGATTCCAAAAGGGGGCTGCATATTCAAGCTTTGACCTCACATAGGTTACATAAATATTTCTGAGCATTTCCTTATCCATGTGCCTGAAGGCTATCCTTGCATTTGCTAAGGAAGCATGTGCTGGCCTTACTAGTCCAGTTATATGCATTCCTTTAGATAAGTCTGCCAGTATGTTTACTTCTAGATCTCTCTCATTCTATGTCGCTTGAAGTTCTGTTCCTGCCATTGAGTAGTGAAGCTTGGGCCTTCTTGCACTTGTACCCATTCTCATTATCTTACATTTAGAAGTACTGAATTTCATTAGCCACTTTGCTGACCACTCATGCAGACTATTTAGGTCTTCCTGAAGTTCTCTACCATTGTTCTCGTTTTTTACCTTCTTCACAATCTTTGCATCATCTGCACACACATTCATGAAAGAATTTACAGAATCTGGTAGGCCATTTACATATACAAGGAACAATAGTGACCCTATAGCTTACCCTGTGGGACTCCACTATTAACTCTTCTCCATTCAAACACTGAGTGTCTTACTCTAACCCTGTTTTCCTTTCCTTCTAAGTAAGTATTTCCCCATTCCAAGACATCTCCACCAATTCTCGCCATTGCTTGCAGCGTCTTAAAAAGTCTCCCGTGTGGGACCGTGTCAAATACTTTCTGAAAGTCTAGGAATATGCAATCTGCTCAGCCCTCTCTTTCCTGCATGATTAGGCTTATCTCATCTTAAAATTCACGTTGTCTCAATGACAAAAAGTTAAAGGATTCCAAATGAAGAGATATGTGTTATCTTAGTAGTTTCTCCATAACTTTGCAAACTATGCTGGTCAAGGAAACAGGTTTATTGCTTAGAGCTATACCTCCTCCCATTTTTGAAGATGGGTACCACGTTCGCTCATTTCCAGCATCTTGGTTTCTTTCCAGATTCCAGCGACTTTTTAAATATGATACATAGTCCCGCTGAAATTAACTTAGTGCATTTCTTGAGTACATAAAGGAATATATCATCTAACTCCATCAGCGTTTTGCATTCCTCTGTGGCTGAAAAGATGATGTTCTCTAATCCCGGCCCATGAGCTCCTATTCCAGCATTTGTCTCTCCACTCCTTAGCTCTCTTACATCCATTATTGAACCATTACTCTCTGGCATGAATAACTTCTATTTTGGTGGTATGTATGCAACAATCTACTATCATACCATATCTCTCACAAAAGATGTCGTACATTTCTTTTACAGTTTGTTGTTAGATAAGATCCTCCAGTCAATAACTGCAAAAAGCTTATTAATTTTGATATAATCTCCTTTCGGATAATGCCTTCTCGTGCCCTCAGTGCCTCTACTTTCAGGCAGAACATCTTCGATGATATACTCCATCAACAACACACAGTGGTCACTGGAAAATCGGCAAACTGGACTCATTAAGGCGGGTAAGCTATGAAATCGACAAAATGGGAGTCGTCGGCAAAATGGAAGGCTATCAAGAGGAGATACCTTTTTAACTGAAAAAGAATAGGATACTCGGATCTTGTAAAGATGAGTAGCCCCATAAAACCTCACGTAAAGTCAAATAACCCAGTAAATTGTTGAGGTTAAGTTAGGGAACTTGCCTTGTAAATATAAATAACCCTGATGATCCCCGAGGTTACTTTACGTTACAAGATCCGGATACGTTATACCACGAGAGTGTTACAAGATCCGGATACGTTATACCACGAGAGTGATGTGCGTATTCATGGTTCCGGAAATGGAATTATGGAATTCCCTGTACACACCTTTTCTGGAATTTTCGTGGGTTTTATCCTAGGTGAAGTGGGATGAGAGGGGGTGAAGTGGGATGAGAGGGGGTGAAGTGGGATGAGATGGGGTGAAGTGGGAGGAGAGGGGGATAGAAGGGGATGAGGAGGGACGAAGGAAGAAGGAGGAGGGAAGGAATGTTTCTGTTCCGTGATTTGGGAAGGAGTTATATATAGAGTACACATAAGCGTGACATCAGTAGTCCGTGTTTGGGCACGCCTTTAGGCACACCGGGTGTTTGAACCATCGTAGTTTTTACAAGCAAGTAAAAGTGAGATTTTTTATTTTTCCACTGAAAAAAAAAATGCTGAATTCTTGCAATATTTTGATATATTGTTATATAATTAGTTTTTAATATTATTTTCCTTGAAGTAGAAGTTATTGTCTAACAAACATCAACATGTGAAATTAGTTTTTTGAGGTTTGCTTGTCGTTGTAGATATCCTCCTGGGCATGGATCGGGTCATGGCGGACCCATAGAGGTTTGCTATTTCTATACCCTTGGCAAGTTAGAAGGTGTATTTTTTAGATGTGATAGAACATTCTTGTTCCGGTTTCACGTCACGGACTCCCTTTTCAACCAAGGACTAGGACGGTTGCCTTCTTGCGAAGGGCTTGTTTTGGCAGATGTAATCGTTACCCTGAATGCAAGCCCTTGCTAACCTCAGAGCGTGAGGGGGTGCGAACCCTCGACCTGACGCCTCAGAGTCGCGGACGCTACCGTTTGAGCCATGGTGACTACATGTGAAAGAAAATAGCTATTAGAATAAAAAAAAAAATATATATATATATATATATATATATATATATATATATATATATATATATATATATATATATATATATTCTCTCAATCTTGTGCATAAACAGAAAACCTCTCTTGTAGCTCTGGGCGTCAAAATGCATAAATAAATGATAATTAAATAAAATAACTGTACGTGGGGACATATGCGCATTGACTTTCCCAGCTATATAGCGGTTGTTAAACATTACAATCTATATTTGGTCATGTATAAATCATATATTGAGGGAATTTGCAATTCATTTTAAATATTATAGCAAGTAATTAAGAATAATATATAGTGTAATAATTGATTGATGGCAGAAGAGCACTCTGCGATTATTAATCTAGAGTAATATATTATGGTTTACATGTATTAATGGCAGAAGAGCGTGTTTCTAGATACGATTGCTCTAGCTTGTGGATGTGTTGTGGATTTTATTTTATATTTATTGAATGTGTCAGAATCCAATCTAGTAACATTATCACTAATAGTATTGAAGAATAGTTTTTAAGCTAGAAAATTACGTCATTTTCTGATGCTGCAGTACTGTTATTATTATTATTATTATTATTATTATTATTATTATTATTATTATTATTATTATTATTATTATTATTATTATTATTATTATTATTATTATTATTATTATTATTATTATTATATTTATTATTATTATTATTATTAGTAGTAGTAGTAGTAGTAGTAGTAGTAGTAGTAGTAGTAGTAGTAGTAGTAGTAGTAATAGTAGTAGTATTTTGTAAACTAGTTCCCAGTCATTTGTTCTCGGAATTCTTACCAGACATATCTATTGATATAACAGTTATTCTTTTTCTTTTTATTATTTTTCCTTCTAGCAATCGTGGGACCATATATTTATTTATTTATTTATTTATTTATTTATTTATTTGCTTATTTTTTCTTTTATTCATTTACATATATCTTCTGTTTGCCTTTACGAGTCAAGCATAGTTAATTTCAATGGCAGTAGTTCGCTTGTTTGGCAGGTATTTTGTTTTATATAGATAGATAGATAGATAGATAGATAGATAGATAGATAGATAGATAGATAGATAAATATTTAAATAAATAGATAGATAGATAGATAGATAGATAGATAGATAGATAGATAGATAGATATATAGATAGATAGATAGATAGATAGATAGATAGATAGATAGATAGATAGATAGATAGATAGATATATAGATAGATAGATAGATAGATAGATAGATAGATAGATAGATAGATAGATAGATAGATAGATAGATAGATAGATAGATAGATAGATAGATAGATAGATATAGAGAGAGAGAGATTTCTAACTACTCTGTTTTTTTGGGGTCAAGAATTGTAATACATATCTAGTTAAACCTAGATAGATAGATAGATAGATATATAGTTAGATAGATAGATAGATAGATAAATAGATAGATAGATAGATTTCTAACTACTCTGTTTTTCAGGGTCAAGTATTGTAATACATTTCAAAGGGAAACCTAGTTGAAAGTGTTTGCTATCTTCCGGTTTTATTAAAGTTACTTTTTTAATTTATATTTTTATTAATTTATTAATTCCTTTTATTATTTATGTATTTATTTATTTTGTAATCAATTTATAGGAAGATTTCATTCTACCCAATTATATACTAGACCTGTTGAAATGTATTTGCTCTAAATTGACAGTATGGATACAAAGTAATATATACTTTTTTTTTATTTCGTGTGCTATTGATGTTATAATTTATATAATCTAAATATGTGTTGTATGTTAAGAGCGAAAGGGCAGGCAACTCTATTAAACTGTACTTGGGTTATGACATAATTTCATTCTATCTGAGAGCCTAGAATCTGAGCACTCTTTGACAAGACCAGACGACGATCTCCACAGAAATAAAAACTTTTATAGTATGCTTTCATTATTTGAATCATAAAATATTCATTGCAGAGTGAGATTACTGATAAGTATTGAAATTTGAACTTAAGTCTTGTAATCTATGTACTCAGCTTGGCATATGAACGTCCTTACGAGTATAAATTTCTCTGTTTGATATACAGTACTGTATTTACATAACGTTGGCTCAGTACATCGCACCGTTTGTAATCTTTCAGTGATGGCGAAATGGGTTCTCTGTCTGATGAGTGTATTGGTGGCTACCTCACAGGGCGATAAGAAAATTGTCAATCTCGGTGGAGGAGGTGGTGCTACAAGCTCTGCAAGTGCGTCGTCTAGCGGAGGGTAGGTTTGTCAAACTTCCATAATATTGCCGAGTTTTTGCAATTTTATTCTTTTATGCAAAGTCTGTGATCATCTCGATTTATTTAGCCAATTACAGTATTCTAGCAATGACAGCCAAAGTGCTCAGAGATGAGTGAACTTGTTAAAAATATTTATTGGTTTGCGTTGCAGTTATTCAAGTGGGAACCTTAATCCTGGAGGGATAATATCGGGTAATGCCAACTCAGGTCATCATGGATCTTCAACAGGGAGTTACGGAAGTGGAAATAGCTTGAGTGGTACTGGTTCTCATGGAATAGGCAGCAGTTTTAATAACCTGGGAACAACTGGTAATTTTGGAAGCCACGCAACCAGTAACAGCTATGGTGGCCAGGGAATGGGTGGAGGATATGGAAGTCCAGGCATAAGTTCCAGTAGTGGTATTGGCGGACATGGATTCAGTGGCGGATATGGAAGCCAAGGCATTAGCTCCAGTAGTGGCTTTGGTGGATATGGAATAAGCGGAGGATATAGTGGCCTAGTAGCAGACGGTGGCTATGGTAGCCATGGCATAAACAGTGGATTTGGTGGTCAGGGAACTCTCAATGGCTTTGGCGCCCATGGAAATGGAGGATTAGCCAGTTATGGCTCTGGAGGATTCATTCCAGGTGGACTTGCAGGCTGGGGATACTCCTCAGGAAGCAGTATCTCTTCAGGTGGTCATGGAGCTGGTGGCTTCTCTTCAGGTGGTTATGGATCTAATGGCTTTTCTTCAGGTGGTCATGGATCTGGTGGCCTCTCCTCAGGTGGTCATGGATCTGGTGGCTTCTCCTCAGGTAGTCATGGATCTTATGGCTTCTCTTCAGGTGGTCATGGATCTCCAGGGATTTCATCAAGCAGTTTTGGCTCTGGAGGAGCATGCAAATACTGGTGTAGAGGATATGCTGGTCAATACTATTGCTGTCAAACTCCAGAGCAGTCTTTGCTTGTGGGAGGAAGTTCTGGAGGTTAGTGCCAGATAATTAACATCATAAAGCCACCTACTGTGCCTCCTTTGCTGGCCAGTGACGGCTTTAAGATGTAAGAAATCTCTCGGTATATATGTATACATAATAAAAATACTTGTTTAAATATAATACGGTCCATAGTTACCTGTTTTAATTAATATGAATAGCAATAAAAGTAACTGTTATTATAAATATTGAAAGTAAATTTGTTTCTTTATAGAAAGAAGAGTTCCTATTCGTGGATTCTCTTGTGAATGATTAATAGATATGCCTTTTTACTGACCCCTTTATCGACAGGTCATAGATGGTAACCTGATCTTTGCACCTACCCGGATGTCAAATGGTTATCGCCTCTTCACACTGAACAATTGCCTCTAGCCAAATGGTTATCGCCCCGTCACACTGAACAATTGCCTCTAGCATGTGATTTTTCCAGGTTTTATTAAGAAAATTTTTAATGTACATGAATGTGTCTTGCATAATTCATTTGCGGTGTAGAATATTTATAGCATTGTAGTTTTAGGGAAATATGTATCGTCATATTCCCATATTAACAAAATATGTTCTCATACCAGTGACGAGGAGGACGTGTACGCATTGAGCTCCCGATAATATTGCGTTTATCAAGTGACAGAGTTTAAATGCACAGCTATAAAATTAACGAAAGCATACTGAAATATAAATCTTCAAATTTAAGTCAGAGTGATTATTACAACTTTAGTGTTTAAAAAGATACAAAGAAAATTCATTATAATCTTATAACATAACAGAAACCGTTGAGAGTGTCTCTCCCAGTGTTACCGATTTCAACCACAACCTCTCGCGATCGACCTAAAAAGGACCTTTCTTAGGTGAACCTGCAGTTCCCCTCATACCGCAGTTTCCCTCCCATTCACACCAGAATGTCCTCATCGGAAAATGTTGACCTTTCTGACCTTACGTGTGTAAATACTGATAATTTTCCCGAAGTGTTTATATCATCTCTGGACAGAATATTCGTATATTCACGTGAGGACATCAGAAGGGAATTGGAAAAAATTAAAAAAGTCACTCTGTACAAAACAAGTCAACTTTTGCTTTCGAAGGTAGTGGAACTCTTTCCCCAATACAGTGGTAAACACATCATAAAAAAACGTGTAAAAAAAGATATAATTACAAACATAATCATTCTTAGCGCAAGTGTCCTGAATATCTCAATGAATGAAATAAATGGTGAACTTGACAAACTCTTTCAACCTCAAACTTCGGTTGTAAAATCCATAGAGTCTAAAAAAACACACGAC
This sequence comes from Halocaridina rubra, assembly GCA_037179515.1. Classification (NCBI taxonomy): domain Eukaryota; kingdom Metazoa; phylum Arthropoda; class Malacostraca; order Decapoda; family Atyidae; genus Halocaridina; species Halocaridina rubra. Next base: position 46,574 of record JAXCGZ010003960.1, read on the forward strand.
CTAGGAGACCTACATCGAATGATAGAAAGTCTTGCAGATAAGGTGAAAATTTTGGAAGCAGATGCTGAAAAGGTGAAAGCCTTACAACACAAGGTGGGTTTACTAGAATCTGACATTGTCCTACTTAAAAGAGATAATTCTAGGTTGAAACTGCTATTAGAAACATCTCCACCTCTCAGTTCAGTGCTGTCACCTAACAGTGATGATGTCCCTTCTATCAACAACCCTCAGGTTCTGCAAACTAGGTTTTCTGTCTCTACTCACAATTTCTTCAGTGCATTGAGTGATGAATGTGACAGTGGTAGTGAAGAAGAAGTAGATCCAGATAAAAGTGATAGCCATCAAGACAACCTGAATACACCATCTAGCATAAATAATCAAATCAGTAACAGGTTACAAAATAGTGATGAAACAACAGCGTCCTTTCCCACTACTCCTAACAATGCAACAACAGGCACTAACCAGAACAAGATTCTTCCCAGCACAAACAACCAACCTGGTAAAGAGTTGCAAAACAGCGAAGAAGATATAGAGTCAATCTCCACTACTCCTAACAACACAGCAACTGTCACTAACCAGGACACCCAAATTACATCTTCCAGCACAAATAACCAACCCAGCAATAGACTGCGAAACAATGAAGAAAACAGAAAAGACAAAATAGCAGCAATCTCTATTCTAAACATTCCATCGAAGTCCTCTCCCCCACAGCCACAGTTGCCAAATAATGCAAGTGCAAGGGTTACAGCTCAAATATATATTCGCATTCCTGGCAACCCCTTTGAGAGAGAGATACGTAATACACTGACAAATCAAGGCATTCCTTCTGAAGAAGTCTTGATTAAGGAGCTTTATCGCACACCAAACTGGGTTTCCTTCGCAATAACGATATCGAAAGGATTTGAATATGTGCCTTACAAACTGAATCAATGGCCTACAGGCACAAGTGTCCAGCCATTTCGTGGGAGCAAACAATGGACACAACCTGGGTATTCTACAAAATATCCCAAACTACAGCCATACCAAAATAAACAGCAAAGAGCTAATGGAACAATCCCCTATACGCGAGACTACAGAAAGAGACACGATACAAACCTCTCTTATCGCCGTCCACGCACAAGAGACTTCTCCTGGAGTGATGGCTCTTACAACCCTAGACACTCACCTAGGCATACAAACTTTGGGAAGGCCCGATCATACCACGGCACGTACTCAAACCAGCGTTACACATCCAACGGCAGGTACAGACACCAGGATCAATGGGCTAACCCCAGAACACACTACAATGATGAATTCCCAGCAGAATCACACAGTCGAAACTACAACTATGACTATGGATACCACCCCAATGAAACATGGTAATACCTCGTCTCCTGCTGTTGCTGTTACTGCTGCCGATGTGAAAGTTACTTGTAAATATAATGATAGATTATCTGTCGTACATATAAATGCACAATCCCTGTTATCCCATATACTAGAAATTGAACATATGCTTGTACAAGAAAATATTGATGTTCTTTGCATTAGCGAATCATGGCTGTATCCGTCAATTAATAATGCATTTATTAATATTCCTTCATATAATATTTATCGCTATGACAGTGGTAGAGGTGGAGGTGTATGTTTATATGTTAAAAATTATTTGAAGCCCACTGAACTAAATCTTGAAACTGAGAAGCACGAAGGAGTGGAAGATAAATGGATCTCTGTCCAACATAAAAAGTTTCCTTCTATTATCATAGGCTGCGTGTACCGCCACCCCAAAGCCTCGGTAACCTCTTTTAGCTATATTTTGGATGTTTTTAAGGAGATAATTTTAAAAAAACAAACCAGTTTTTATATATGGCGATTTTAATGATGATCAACTAAAAAGAGAAAATAAAATGAGTAGACTTATTAAGAATTTAAATCTAGAACAGATTATAAATAAACCAACTAGAATCACTCCCACTTCAGTTTCCCAAATCGATCTAGTAATAACAAACTCCAAACATATGATAACTAAGTGTGACGTAATGCCAAGCCCTATAGCAGACCACGAGGAAATTGTAACGTCCCTAAATATTCGCAAACCAAAGAGACAACCAATCTTTAAAACATTCAGATGCTTAAGAAATTATTCACAAGAATTACTTTGTAGTTTACTTATGAATGAAGTACATAAATTAAATGAAATTCTATATACCGATAATATTAATACACAAGTAAATATTTTAACCAGTGTCTTATCATCATGTATAGATCGATGTGCACCACTCGTGACAAGAGAAATATTTCGTCCCCCCGCTCCTTGGATAACAGATGACATAAAAAACATTATGAAAGAAAGAGACAAACTACAAAATGAAGTAAAACTACAAAGAGATAATATCCCTTTAAGAGAAAAGTTTACAGAGCATAAGAAACAAGTAAAATCATTATTAAGTAACAGTAAGAAACAGTATTACAAAAATGAATTTCAAAACGCTAAAGGCAATATCTCTGATACATGGAAAATTGCTAAAACCATGCTTTCCAATAACTGTAATAAAAGTAGTAACATATCAATTATACCCGATGAGGTAGATGTAAGTGCTAAAGCAGAAGAGTTCAATAATTTTTTCGCTGAAGTGGGGAAAAAAACCTTTGAAAAAACAAAAAAAGAAATAATAAATGAAATCAATAATAGTAATGGTGGTAATAATAATGATGATGGTAGTAGTAATAATAATAGAAATGTTGATAATGGTGTAAATAATAATGATGGTGGTAGTAATGGTAATGATAATAGTGATGATGGTAGTAATAATAATAATAATGTTCAAGAACATAGTGCATTCAATAGAAGTAATGATGTCTTTAACCCTACTACAGTAGATTGTAATACAGTAATCTTAGTAATAAAAAATCTGAAAGACTCTAATGCATATGGATCAGATGGAATTTGTTTTCGTTTTATTAGAGATTCATTATTTGTAATAGCTTATTATCTGACGGTAATAATCAATACTTCCATAGTTACCAATATCTACCCAGATTTATGGAAAAATCCCCATGTAATTCCTGGTTTTAAAAATGGAAATCCTGACGACGTCTCTAACTATAGACCAATCTCTTTACTACCAATTTTATCAAAGATACTTGAAAAGATTGTTGCAAATCAGTTAAGTGAGTTTCTTGAAAAAAATAAACTTATTGCAAAAAGTCAACACGGTTTCAGGCCAAAATTATCAACTGAAACTGCCTTATTGAAAATATCAGATGAAATATACAAAAATATAGATAATAAGAAAATATCATTGCTACTACTACTCGATCTTTCTAAAGCTTTTGATAGTGTACACCATACCATTCTATTAGAAAAATGCAAAAAAATGAACATTGACCCAAGCTGGTTCGAGAACTATTTAAAAAACCGCTACCAGTCAGTCAGAATAAAAGATGTAGTCTCAAGTCGCAAGAAGGTATTGTTTGGGGTCCCTCAGGGATCGATCCTAGGACCTATACTTTTTCTAATATATGTAAACGATCTAGTAAAATATTTACCTAACTGTTATGTCATTCAATATGCTGACGATACTCAAATCTTAATTGAAGGAGAAATTAATGATTTAGAAAATATTATTCGTAGAGCAGAAGAAATTTTGTATATGGCTAAACGTTACTTTCTAAAAAATGGTCTGTTACTTAATGAAACTAAAACCCAATCTATTCTTATCGGATCCAGACAATTATTATCAGAAGTTGATGACAATCTTCATATAAATTTTAACGGTAATATCATTAAGCCAATGAACTCGGTAAAGAACCTAGGTGTCTATTTTGACCGTTACATGAATTTTGAAATGCATATAGATGAAATTTATAAAAAAGTAATGGGTACTCTAATATATCTAAATAGGGTAAAAGACTCATTTGAAACATCAACTCGTATAATAATTGTCCAGTCCTTAGCTATGAGTTTAATTAATTACTGTCTCAAAGTTTGGGGATGTACAAATAAGACTCAATTACAAAGAATACAAAAGTTACAAAACTTTGCAGCACGAGTGGCTGTTGGCAATGTAAGAAAATACGAGCACATCTCTCCTGTTTTAAAAGATCTAGAATGGATAAAGATTAGAGATAAATATGTTTTTGATATATGTACCTTTGTTTTTAATATACTAAGAAACAATATTCCTGATTGCTTGTATAATTTTTCTACAGTAAGCTCAGTTACCGGGTTAACTACCCGTCAAGGGGAAGATTTATTAGTACGAAGGTCTAAAACTGATATTGGCTCAAGAGATATAAACATTCGTGGACCTCATTTATATAATCAGCTTCCCAGAGAACTAAAAAATGCTGGTTCAGTGTATACTTTTAAATATAATCTTAAGAAGTTACTCTTAAAGGAAGATTTTACTTGTAAATTTTAATTGTACACCCATATTTGAATACCCAATGTATGTTGGAAATAAAGTCTTATTATTATTATTATTATTATCCTGGCTAGTACAGTGGTAACGCGCTGGCCTTGCATTCGCGAGGTCGACGGATCGCACCTCGTCCAGGCAAGAGAGTTTAAGCTGTTTACTTGGGAGGTTACTGCTGTGGCTATGCACCACTGTGGGGGGTTGGGGCCTGTGCCGGCTGACAACCGCCCTATGGGTCCTTCATGACCCGTTCCACCTATCCGTGGGTGGAGAATCTAAAAAAAATAAAAAGTTCTCATACCAAATATATTGTCTGAAATATATATAACATGAAAAGTGTAATGGAGATATATTTCCTTTAAACGAAATTATTTAGGATTCTCAGTTCTATGAAGGTCTTTAAATCCAAGTAACTTGACTTGGCAATATTACTGCACTTTATTTCCAAAGGATATTATTACTTGATTGCATTATTATTTTTCTATTGAATATTTATTGTTTCAAAAGACTGAGACACATCATTGATCTTGAATGGAATCCAGCAGTAATGAAAAATTAAAAAAAAAAAAAAACATTATTTTCAGTCATATATAAAAGTAGATGCAAAAATAATTTTATTTAAATAGATAATAAAAACCTCTAAGGGCTGAATATTTTGTTTGTATGAGTGTGACATCGGGACAGGCAAAAACTGCCCTCATCAATAAAGGTCCAGGCACGAGAAAACACCAAGAAGAAGGAAAAGAAAAAGGTTAAGGACAAGGCAGAGATGAAGTAATGCCACACGACAGACAGAAAAAACAGTCAAAGTATATACTACGTTTTCTCCGAATAAATGTTGCACCGCTTAATGTCACAATTAGTCCCCATATGGGGGTGGGCAGAGACATGCTAGAACTTGGGGATAAAGACTGGATTCCTTTCCTAACATCCAGCGGTGGGGTTAAACTCGCGTTAGTCTCTCTCCGACTCGCACGTTATACCACTGAGCTACAATGGGCTCCGTTTTTCCGTATAACTACCATTATTTAATTTGTATTCAGTCGTGTACCTTCTAAAGAACGCAATTTCTCAGTGATGCGAATTTCTGGAAATAATCAGAAGAGAGATTTTAATCTGTTACACGACTCGAGATACTTTCCTGATAGAAAGAAGAAGAAGAAGAAGAAGAAGAAGAAGAAGAAGAAGAAGAAGAAGAAGAAGAAGAAGAAGAAGGAGGAGGAGGAGGAGGAGGAGGAGGAGGAGGAGGAGGAGGAGGAGAAGAAGAAGAAGAAGAAGAAGAAGAAGAAGAAGAAGAAGAAGAAGAAGAAGAAGAAGAAGAAGAAGAATTGATCTACGTAATATATGCAGACAATTTTCAGTGCAAATATTAGCATTATGAAATTCCATCTAAACCAATACATCTTTCCTATTTTTTTTATTTTTATTGCTCCACTATTTCATAAGCTAAATTGTCATTATGTTTCTTGGCACAATAGCTCATCATAACCACAGAATGGGTCACCTAGTGACTTGATTGAACAATTCTTTTTTTCCTTTGATAAGAACTGTCTCAGGTCTACAATACAATAATCATCCCAAGTTCCTCTAAACCTTATCAGTATTGGTTAGAAACGTGCTTTATGTTCTAGTAAAATTACAAGTTACAGAAATGTTACTTGACTGCAAAACTGTGTTGTTGTCCGCGATGAAAATACATATATGATTGCACACACGTGTTTTTATTTTCATTTACTTATATAGATTATTTCATTTTTTTATTTTATTTTTATTTTTAGCGGGTACCAGACTTGTGATAGGTCATGGATTTTCTGAGAAGGAGACAAATCATAATTTGTTTACTTTTTATTCTCCTCTTCTTTTCTTTTTGTGCAAAGCTTGGGATAGGTTATGGTCTACCCGATTTAGATATGAGACAGAAATGTTTTAAAATGGTCAATATTTTAATATTTTCTTGGTAGTGTTTTTTAAAGCTCGTCCTAATTGAAAGCATGACAATAACAATATTATTAATGTATTCTTTACGAATGTGATACCCGGAAGGGCAAAGAAAACTAACCTATTCGGGCCTGAGGACCAAGAATACAAGAAAGCATAGAGAAACAGTGTTGGGGAGTGTTGTGACTTGTCAAATGTGAAAGGATAGTAACAGATGTGTAAGGAATATGAGAAAATATTTGGTGTTGATGTGGGCATAGGAAAATAACCGTAACTCAAGGAAGACTTAACATCGAACTGTCTTGGCCAGTCCTATTGAAGTCCAAAACCTTCAGTTGTAGCATCGCAATAGGCGGGTGCTGCCATGGGCCAACTTACTACTGGTATAAATATGAGATCCGTCTCATAAACTAAAGATTTATTCAGTAGTATATACTTTCGTTGACGATAGATATATTTGTTTCGCTATATAGATATATAGATAGATGGATAGATAGATAGATAGATAGATAGATAGATAGATTGATAGATAGATAGATAGATAGATAGATAGATAATATATTAATAATAGATACACCTAGAGTCACTTCCAAGTTTAAGTGAAAATATATAAGATATAAATGTATAAATTACTCGCAATATTTTTGACGGAGAGTGAAAGACTAAGTTGTGCATTCTTAATCCTCTCATGCACTACGAAATCTCAACTTTCAACATTTATTCTTTGAAGAAAAGATATGTGGATAATTTTCGCTATTTAAAAAAAGAGTCCAACGTTTGTATGTCTGCAAGAAAGTTTGCACTCTCATCAGTTGTGCAACATAAGAGGTTATTCAAAATAATCGCTTGATAGTAAGCAAGGCCTCATCACTTACTTATATTAGTAATTGCATTCCTCCTCAGCTGATTGAAACCAGCACTTAACCAGGTAATGATAGTGAGGATAACAAGAACGTCACATACATGCATTTCAAGATAAATGTCAAAACTAAGCCCTTTTTATGTTTGTAATATGGGTACACTTCCAGAACAATGGAAAAAAAAGTCATTATTTCAATTCAAAAAGAGAAAGAATAAGATTAAGTCCCATCTCTCTGACATCCTGCTTATGCAAAGCCTTCGATAGAATATTTCTTAATAGGCTTGATTTCACTCTAGAGAGTCTAGAGGGTAAATGATCACCGTATACAGTATATCAACTTGCTCTGATCACTCTAAGCGTTGCAATGATTATATACAGTAGGATCCAACACCGAGACTTGCTTCCAGAAACATTTGACACATGTTTCAAGTCTGCAGTTTGGGGCAATTCTGTTAAAAGTGTTTTCGATATTTATGGACTCTTGTTTTACAGGTACCAGATTCGAATCTTGACAGTAGGAGATATAAAGTGAAAATTTTGCTGAATATTTAACTTACAGCACGTTATCTCGATTCTTATATAATTGATCTTATGTCAATTAGGACGATCTTATATCAGTTAGGTGGCGGATGAGGGTAGCTCTTAAATTTTTGAGAGCCGTTGACCAAAAACCGATGCCGATAGGCCTTGCAAGCCGGACATTGTATTTCCTTGCACCTGAACCCAATAGGAGCATCAACGGAAGAAGATGCTCCGCACTGACAGGCTAAAAAAGCCTACCTGTGGGAGAAAAGAAAGAAAGAAAAAAATATAAAATTATGGTACCTAACAGCAGCTGAAGTAAGCATGATCACAATAAGTACTGTATATTTTACTCCTAATTATTAATCGCAGAGTGCTCTTCTGACATCAATCAATTGTTGTACTATATTTGACTCCTAATTATTAATCGCAGAATGCTTTTCTGCCATCAATCAATTGTTACACTATATTTTAAGCTTAATTACTTGCTATATTTTTTTTCATTCTTTTAAATGACTTGAAAATTTATTAATATTGATTTATATATGGCTAAATATAGATTGAAATGTTAACAATTGCATATTACTTGGAGTGCTCATGTGCACATGTGAACATATACTGTTATCTGATTAAAAAAAAATAGAGAAAATTCTTTGAGGGCAAGGTCTATATTTAAGGCATAAATCCCTCGTCTTTTAACTCCACCTCATCCTATATGAAAGAAAGAAAACTGGAATTACAGTTTCTTGATATATCGTGAGAGCAAACAAATCCCACGGACCATATACGTCTTGACCTTGAAATTCTCAGTGAGGTCTGCCCCTATCCAGAAACACCACCGGGGTCCTCCACGACTCTTTCCGATCCTCGCGTGGTACATCAACAAACAACCTCTCAAAAAAAAAAAAAAAAGGTCATGACCTCTCGCGTCACGGTGGGTGAGGTGCATATACCAACCTTTGGGAATGGAGGGTGATAATTACTCTAAAATATTTCGTGTTAATGATTTTGGAAGTAATACTACTTTTGCTAAATGGTGGAAGTCCATTAGAGCCATACTATGTTCCAGTTTTACATCACGGACTCCCTTTTCTACCAAGGGCTAGGACGGTTGCCTTCTTGCGAAGGATTTGTTTTGGCAGATGTAATCGGTACCCTGAGTGCATGCCCTTGCTAACCTCAGACCGTGACGGGGCGCGAATTCTCGACCTGACGCCTCAGAGTCGCGGACGCTACCGTTTGAGCCACGGTGACTCCATTAGAGCCATACTAATTACCAGAAAATTGTGCAAAGTGCAAGTCAAAGTTGAGGAGAAGGAATATAATAAAACTCGTTATAATGATTTCACAAGTTGCATTGCCTAGCTGAATTCTGCGAATCCAATGGACCTGTGCTAAAGACTAAGAGTATGTCAGGTGTTAAACCCCTGGAGGAGAAAGGATGATTTTAGCTCAAAGAAACATTTCCTGATGAGTTCGAGAGTTGCTTTGTCTTTGGTGAATGCTTAGAGCCTTTGGAGCCAACCTGAGGACAAGCAGTAAGTGAGGTGGGAGGATAATACTCATTCACAAATATTTCGTGTTAATGATTTTGCTAGTTGTCTTGCCTTCTTGAATTTTAAAAAAAAAAATTTAATTTTTTTTATGATTGTGACACCAGGACGGGCCAAAAATATAAAATACAATAAAACATCCCCCACCGAGCCCTGGCACGAAGAATACATTAAATAACAGAGATGGAGAGTGTAATGACTTGTCAGAAGTGAATGGACAATAAGAGGTGTGTAATGAACATCCAAAAATATTCAGTGTAGATGTAGGCATAAAGTATAACCGTAACTGAAGGAAGACTTAACATCGAACTGTCCTGGACAGTCCTATTCAAGTTTAAAAATCCTTCAGCTGTAGTATCGCAACGGGCGACTGGTGCCATTGCTAAGAGATGAGGCTAGGCTAATGAGTGGAAATCTTCATTGCATAGAGAATCAAGTCGAGAAATAAGCTACAATTCAAAGAAATTGTTATCTGATGTCTTTCTCTCTTCTCTGATAAAGAAGAAGAAAAAAGTATACATCCGTAATCCTTGCGTGTCATGGAAAGCAACTATTATTTTTCCTTTCTGGAAAAATATTGACGGAAAAGTAGAGATTGACGTAGGATATGTCGAGACCCTGATTTTCATAAGATTGTGGCCACCCAGTAATAGCTTATCGTTAAAAAGGGGAAAAGGTAAGATAAATATAACTAGGAAATCTTTTATATTTCTAGTATGTGACCAATCAATCCACGTGTTCATCATATTTTACTGTTGTTATTTATAATTCATTTCCTTTGCTTAGGTACTTTAATATATTTATTTATTTTTTATTTGGTTTATTTATTACATGTGATTAGTACAAGAAGGCGTAGGATTTTCCTTCTCCTGTTCTTTTTGTAAATGGCTGAAACTCTTTAAGTATATTCTGAGGTAGTGAAATGTTCTGGTTTTACATCACGGACTCCCTTTTCTACTAAGAGTTAGGACGGTTGCCTTCTTGCGAAGAACTTGTTTTGGCAGATGTAATCGTTACCCTGAGTGCATGCCCTTGCTAACCTCAGACCGTGACGGGGCGCGAACCCTTGACCTGACGCCTCAGAGTCGCGGACGCTACTGCTTGAGCCACGGTGACTACTATTTTGAGGTAGTGAAATGGTAACCACAGAATTTTTTCTCATTGTCCAGTACAGGACTACAATGTCACTGCATCTACAAAAATACTTTGGGTCAATATCTAATCCTTCATTTACTATCTAATCTACAATCTGCACTTTTAGTCATAAATACATACGTATGCAGTGTCCGCAATCCCCCTCGTAAGGGGAGGTAGCTGAGTCAAAGAACACATTTACCAGAAGCTATACCTTGATCACTTCTTTCAGCTCCTTGGAGATTAAAGGCCGTCAAAATTCTCATCTCCATCTTAATTGGGTCATCCACAGGGTGTGGGTAAGGTTCTTCTGGCGTGAGGCCCGAGAAGCCGCAGCTGGTTTACCCCTACGGCTTTATCTCATTTTCATTCATCTCATAAACGAGTTACTGCTAGACAGTGTTCTAAATATTAAATTATCAACAGCTATCTTAATTTCAATAATTTTAGGTTGTTTCATCAGGGATAATAAAGGCTTACAAAGAGCAGGTCATGTTACTTTTATTCAAATATTTGTGACAGAGTTCGGGGTTAGTTTAGCATTTCAAAAACACTAAAAAACTATGCTTTTTATTCGGTGATGTCTTTAATTTTTCAAGTTCTCATTTTATTACTAGGTACTCATATTCATCATCAAGCTTTTTTAGACTTCTAGACATATGATCTAGCTTCGAAAAATACATATGGCCTCCTGTTAGTTAGTAAGGTCAAGGGCTACTACATTGCTGAATTGAAAAAGTGTTGTTAAATCTTACTTATACCAAGTTTTTACCTCTTACAGTCAGGATTCGAATCTGGGACTAGTAGAACAGAAGTCCAGAATTTATATCATCTTTTGCTTAACACACAAAGATGTGGACTCTTGTTTTACAGGTGCCAGATTCTTATATAATCGTACATACGATCTTATATCAATTAGTTATTTCCAGTGCTAATATTTTGCTTATTATCTGACAAACTGCATATTTGAGTCGAGATTCCTTGTGTCCATAACCTTCGTTCCGCAACATTTTAAAAAGGCTCCCGCTGTTGAAGGGCCTCTTTGCAAACAAAATGATGACCTGGATTCAGATAACACGTATCGAAGCAACATTTTTCTGTAGGTCCGCAGGAATCATCGGTTACACACTTTGGTAAACTCCCTTTGGGTTCAGTACATACATTGGTAACTGATGGACAGAATCCTGGATGCACTGTAAGAATATGAGGAAAAATGTTGTATTAGTATTGGGATAATTTTTATATAAAATTAGATATTTGTGACTATCCTATCAAAAATTCATTTCATAATGATTTTCATTGTCTTGCATTTATTGCACATATTGTTTCTGTATTATACATTTCTGTCGATAATGTAAAATCAATCGAAAATTATTTCCATTTTTTTATTGTTCTGAGTGTGCATGTTATCATAATAGCTGTTGATGGCTTACCTTAAATCTCCAATGGTATTTATAATGCATGTACATACGGAGAGTGTAATAGGAAGTTGATGTATGCATATAGAAAGCTATATAGAATGTCAATGTATATATTTCATCGCATATAATTGCAGCATCTACGTGTATATGAAAATTATTGTCTTATTATTTTTTTTAGTTTGTGCGCATGTATATATAATTAATTCTCTTTTTGTGTATTTAGCATTTACCTGTACCTCCAAATTGGACAGTTCCAATTGATGAAGATGTTGAGTGAAAACTATGAGATTGTTGGGAACTTGCTCCTCTAGAGATCAAAGACGAGCCTCCAGTACTAGACCCAAGTCCACCAGAAAGCCTTGATTCACTTCCAGATCCATTAAGTTGGCTTGGAGTTCTACTATTAGTGCCATATCCTTGAAGAGAAAGAGTTCCAGTGGTGTCAGAATCAGGATTGTTTCCAGAAGACTCTGCTCTGCTAGGCCCTCCAGCACTTCCTAAGGCAGTTTCAGAATATACTGATGCAGCAGGGGAATTGTTAGTACCAGTGGCAATGAAATTGTTTCCAAATACTCTCTGTGATGGTCTGAGAGCATTAAATCCTGGTCTGTTAGCTCCAAAACCTGGTCTACCAAAGGTAAATTCACTTTCAGTGCCTTGAATTTCAGGATGTGGTCTGTCTCCTTCTTTAAAAGATCCTGCAAATTCCCTTATATTCTCCTGGGATCTCACAGTAAATCCATGACTAGATGATGACCCAAAATTGTTGTTGTCTGAAGAATAGCTTCCAGATTCATATGAAATGCTTGTATCTGATGAAAATCGTGTAGGATCAGCAAAACTATTAGCATTAGAACCAGTAAGTGATGGTTGAGAGGCACTTGGCCTCTCTGAGCTAGAGGCACCCAAAGACATTTGATACTGAATATTGTTCGTTGAAGGTAAGTTATTTACTGAGGTAAACTGGGAAACAGTTCCAGAAGGAGACCTAAACCTGTTGCTTGGAGTTTCTATGTTACTGGAAAAAGGCATTGAAAACTTACTACCTGAAATTGATGGCCTTGTCCCTGATGATGTATAAGGCTCACCCAAAGGACCTGCTGATCCTTGTATTGGAGAACCTGGTGATGGTACTGAAAAGCTATTACGTGAAATTATCGAACCTGATCCTGATGATTCAGATGCATCTGTTGAAGGAACTTCTCTTTCAGAAGATACTGAACCTTTCAGTTTATTTTCTGGAAATGTGGATCCCACAGATGACCCTAAGCCACCATGTGATCCATTCAATATTGAACCCTTTCTCGTGAGTGCTGTACTGCTTCCAGAACCAATTATCTGTGACCCACTGCTGCCTATTTCATGTCCAGGAGCTCTGCTTTCAGGCAGTGAAGAACTGAAACCGCTAGATGATACAGAGGGACGTCTATCGTCCGTTGTAGGCAAGCCACGAGTTCCATGCCCATTTTGTGCACCAAATCTGCTGCCCGATGAAAGTCTGGTAACTGTTCCTATTGGTGTGTTAGACAAAGATCCCCCAACAGGAGACCCAAGTATAGAATTGAATCCAGGAGAGCCTGCTGATGCTGAAGTTCCCCCTCCAAATGACTGAAGTGGCTTTTCAGATGATTCAGGACTTTCATATGCAAGTGATTCACTTTCAGCATGAGAATGCAGCTAGTTCCAGGTGAATGCCTACTTCCACCAGCATGTGAAACTCCGGTTCCAAAGGCAATTCCTTGTGAATCAAATCTACTCCCTGAAGATAAATTAGATCCGGGAGTAATGCTTGGGGAACCAACAGATGTTGGAAGCCCACTGTTAGATAACAAAGAGCCTTGGCTAGAAGTTCCAGAGTTGCCATGTGATACAGCTGTGCTCATTATTGACTGAGAGCTTCCAAATCCAGGTGACCTGGAAGGAAACCTGTTTACATCAATGGGTGATCCCGTTGTTGTAGATGCACTGCCTTGTGAATCAAACTTGCTTCCTGATGAAGAATTACCTTCAGTTTCTGTTGGTCTTGTATAGGATGAGCCTCCACTTAGTGATGGAGATTTAGTATCACTTCCCAAATGTGGTGTACTTCTTGAAGTGGAGTAAGCACCTAATGAAGAGGTAGGTCGTGTAGTAACAGTTGATGCTGGAAGCCCATTTCCTAAGAATGGAGAGCTCGTACCTGATACTCCAGATCTATGAGAAGGTATTCTGCTTCCTGTATCTGGAGAACTACTTGCTCCAGTTGAAAACCTGCTTCCACTTGTCAATGATAATGTAGTCCTTGAACCATCCCCCTGTGACCCAGCTGTATTATCTGACGTTGCTGTTGTTGGTCTTTTGAAAAATGATCCCCAACTTGTTGATGGTATTCCATTGCTACTTCCTGATAACATATTAGTTCCCGATCTTGAAGGAGTATCATAGTCTGAGGAGTGTTGTGAAGAGCTCATAGATGCTGAAAGGTCACTAATAGAAGGTTTGGTGCCTGCATTAAGTAAACCAGTGGTTCCCAATACAGGGACTGAAGAACCCTCACTTCTAGTAATTTGAGATGAAAATCTACTGTCACCAAGAGAAGGAGTCTCATCTCCAGATGGAGTTCTCTGTGATCCATCTCTGAAAGGAGAGCCTATAGTTGATGGCATTCTGCTGTTTATAAAGATTGGCCTTGGGCCAGATGATCCAAAGGTCCCATGAGAAGGCTTTTGGCGTTGTGTAGCTAAAGAGGTGCTAGTTCTAGATGGTTCAAATGGAACTCTATTTCCACCTGTGGATGATCTTGAACTTTCAAAACCAGGTATTTGTAATCCAATTCTGCTGTCAGGTGAAACGTCTGTATCTTTTACAGGTGATAATCCTCCACTTTGTAACTGAGAACCAGGAATGCTTGCCGAAAATACTCTGTTGCCTGAAACAGATAAAGGTTTAAATCTGGAGGAAGGTCCCAAAGAACCAACTGATGATGAAGATTCACTTTCAAGTGACTGGGATCCTAAACCAGAAAAACTTGATCTTTCATTTGTAGAAGATCCACCTCTAATTACAGAAGAATCATCAGTTCTAGAAGTATCAGTCGATAAGCTGTTTCCACCAGCAATTGAAACTCGAGTTCCTGGGGAACTTTCGTTGGATCCAAATCTACTTTCTGAGCTAGAAATGTAACTAGACCCAGGAAGAGCACTTGTAGTAACAGGAGATGGTGGCAACCTGCCACCAGATGATGGAGAAGCTGAGGCAGATGATTCAGGGCTTCTTGCTCCTGAGATACTGCTAATTCCAGATGATTCGGAAGAGAAGCTGCTTCCACTAACAGATAATCCTCTTCTTACAGAATTACTTTCATCTGTACCAATTCTCCTTCCTGGTGATGAGATACTTCCAGTTAATGTTGGTGATTTAAGGAATGTCCCCCTACCTGGCGATGGAGATCTAACACTACTCCCTGAAAGTTGTGTATTTCCTGAATTAGAATGAATACTTGACCCAGAGGTAATTTGTGTAGAGCTAGTAAATGCTGTATTGCCACTGCCTAGAGATGGAGATCTCAGACCAGAAGTTTCAAGACTTCCAGGTGAAGACACTTCACTGCTGATAACTGTAGAGCTTTTAGTTCCAGAATTCAATAATGGAAATCTACTTCCAACCGATTGGGAGGTTCCAATAGCAGAGGAGCTTCCTTGTGATCCAAATCTACTGCCGGATGAGAAACCACTAGCTGGTCTTGCTGATGTCTGAAGTAATGACTCTCCTTGTGGAGATGACCCAGAACCTCTGTTTGAAGATACAGAATGCCCAGAACTGACAGAATTACTAGATTGTTGGAGTGACCCAACTCTGCTTCCTGCATATTGTTGAGAACCTGATGAGGTAGAAAATAATCTGCTTGATGGTGAAGTTGTGGAAGAACCACTTCCAAATAGATTTGAGTCTCTTAATCCTGATGTTCCAGAGGAAAATCTGCTGCCGACTGAAGATGAACCTCTTGTTCCAGCAGCAATCCCAGAAACAGATGGTGAACTTTGTAGTGCAGACCCAGAATTCCCCATTGGAACTCCACTGGTAGATATGAAGGACCCTTTAGCTTGGTGATCTGCACTTCCTGCACCGAATCTAAAAGAAATTATCATTAGTGAATAGTTTAAACTTAGAATAGCCTAATCGAAACACTGGTACTTTATATTTATTTAAGAGGTAGTATATTTTTAATGAATTGTGGGCTTCAGTGAATTCAGTTTTTAAGTGAGTAGTTTAGAACAGTTGATATGACACTGGAACTCTATATTTCATTAAAGGAAATTATCGGTGCATCCGTTTTACCATTTGTGTAATATATTTCTGATACTTTGTCTCATTCACTCTTCAAGGTAAGCTTTTTATCTTTATATATATATATATATATATATATATATATATATATATATATATATATATATATATATATATATATATATATATATATATATATATATATATATATATATATATATATATATATGTTTAGGTTAAAATCCTAGCTTTCCCAGTTTGCAAACATAATCATTAGTTTTACATGTAGTTATTTCTAATCGAAATCTACCTCAAGGATGTTGACTCTTTTCGTTTCCATAGTTATAAAAACCTGACTATCAATTAGATATCTCTATGACTTTAAGCGTGTTTTACGTCACGGACTTCCTTTTCTACCAAGGGCTAGGATGGTCGCCTTCTTGCAAAGGACTTGTTTTGGCAGATGTAATCGTTACCCTGAGTGTATGCCATTGCTAACCTCAGACCGTGGCGGGGCGAGAACCCTCGACCTGACGCCTCAAAGTCGCAGACGCTACTGCCTGAGCCACGATGACTACAAATTTCTCTATGACTTTATTTCTTATTAATATTTCATGAAGTTATAACTAGTATGACTACCCACATTGATTAACATTTACTTCAGATGACTGAAATATATATATCTTATTTTATTCATATACTTTATGAATGTCACACAGGGACGGGCAAAAAATAAAAAATGGCTCTGTTGGGCCCAGGCACCAAGAAAATGAGAATGAAAGTAACGAGAATGAGAGATGGAGGTATTGTGACTTTTCAGATGTGAAGGGATAGTAAGAGATGTGTATAAGGCACGTCATAATATTCGGTATAGATGTAGGCATAGGAAAAGAACCAGAGCTGAAGGAAGACTTAACATCGAGCTGTATCCTGGACAGTCCTATTTAAGTCCAAAACCTTCAGTTGTATTTATAGCCTACAGTAAAATTTATAATACATCAATTAGAGAGTCCTTACCAGGTTTAATATATTAATAACAAAAAAATATATTTCCTAAAATTTTGCCTTGAAAAGCTTTGGATAAAGGTGATTTAACAAGATATTTTTTTTATGCTTTTAAAGAGAACGTATAGCAATGGATATCTTCCTAGTGAACTTTGGTCAGTGCCTGAACTTTTCATAGAAAATTAGTTTGATAGCAAATATGCAGCTTTCCAGAGTATCGTCAGCAATTACTGATAATTTTATATGTGATTTCTACTGAGGTTTAGCACCGGAGTATTAGGAGATACGTTGAAGAGGAAAATTAGGCTTATACGCAAGAGCTTGAGCTTTCGTAGAAAATTACTTTTCTAGCCAAAATGCATCATTAGCCATTACTGATAATTTTATTTGTGATGCCTACGGAGGTTTAGTTAATGAGGAGATAGTTAGAAGAGGAAAAGTATCAGTTTTTTAAGAATACACTGGCTATATCTCACCCTGCAAATGCTGTATAAGTTCCTGCAGCAGGCGTCCCTTGCCCAGAGGAGAAAGATGATCCATGAACATTTTGACCTTGTTGAATTTGGGATGCATCTCCAAAACTGGCAGAGAAATTATAGGAACATAACAATTTTATTTGCTTATGGAAATTTATTCTGAATGCCATGTCAGATATTTGATTCAATTTTAATTTCAATTACTAGTGTATGATTGATGTATGACTGGCACGTCATACTTACCCGGCAAAAGCAGTGTGCGTTCCCCCAGAGGGTAGAGGAGCTTCAAAGAAACTGCCAATTGGACCTTTATATGAAGAACTCCATCCTCCAGGTTCTCTCTCCAAGTTTTCCAGCTTAGCTCCGTGAGCTATGCCCATCAGCACTAACCAGCACCAGTATAGCATCATGACAGAACTCACTTCAATGAAATAAATGAAAAAAGAAAAGTTCAATATGCATTTCTTAGTTATATTAGCACTCGGATAGAAAATATAATATTTAGCCATCACTCATCTAATTCCGTGAATTTATCTACCATTTTCAGACCTTAATTTTATATAGATAAAATTACTTTAATTTTTTTATCTTAGTGTTATGCCTATGATTCTATGTTTTATATATAGCCACATTACTATGTTTGTTTATTTGTTTGTTTGTTTCTCTGTTTGCTTGTTTGTCAGTACAGACTTGAGACAAAAGAAATTTTAGAGTGTAAAAGAAACTGGACTAAACAAATTTGGCTTAGAATGAGTTATGTTTATGAAATATGATTACAGAATTTTTGTTCTTGCCACTATCTACATATTATTTTCAGCATTATCCTATATATAATTCTCTATTTTCTTTTACTGTCACTTTATAAATTTTATGCGTGAGTCTTTCCCTTTCAATCACTGTTTATATAGACACTGTTATTCCCTAATGCAATACATAATTATTATGTACATTTCCCCATATTATGTTGCTCTGTTCCTGTCATCTGTGTGCCTGTGTGTATCCTATTTGCATTACCTTCTGTTGATTACACGGAATCCTGGTTTAACTATGGCATTAGTAAGCTTTTATTAATTAATCTTTAGCTTGTATACCGAATCCTCATTGTAGCAATGGAAGTAGTAATGATAGAAAAAAAATAAGGATGATACCTTACTGCGAAGAGAAAGAAAATCCAGATTAGAAGTAAGAAAAGAGTTATTGATGAGTCTAATTGCCTTAGATTCATCCCTATCAAGGAGATAAGTATAAGAAAAAGCACCCCAGATGTGCGAGTATTATTCTGAGCAGGGATGTATGAGACCATTACAGATTTTAAGTAATAAAAAAAAGGAAAAGTAATAACAAAAACGAAACAGAACCCCCAATTTCCCTAGATGCCGATTCAGAAGTATGGATTATGTGATTCTTCCAAGACAAGGTAGAGGATATTTTGATTCCTATCATGATAATAATATTAAGAGGGTAAGTTTCGTTAGATTCAAAGACAATACATTAAATTCTCTCTCAGGAAAGAACAGCAGCCCGTCAGTTAATATAAATTTGGATGAGGAATATAACAATTTTGTCATGACTCTTAAGAATAGTCAGAGAGACTATATTCCCATGAAACATTGCAGATCAAGAAAAAATGACCCTAAATGGATGAACAATAGAATAAAGAATCTTATAGGTATTAAAAGAGGAATATACAGGAAACTAAAAAGAGGTGAAGACCAGGTGAGGCAGCAATATATACAGTTAAACAGGGAAGTTAAAAAGATAGTTAGAGAGTCGAAAAGAAAATACGAAGTTCGAATAGCAGGAGAAGCTAAAGAAAATCCTAAAGGGTTTTATCAACATTATCAAACAAAATTTAAGGAAAAAGTCGGACCAATTGAAGTAGCCAATGGCCATATCACAGATGACGATAAAGTGATGTGTACATGTTTAAATGATTATTTCTTATCTGTATTTACAAATGAAAACTTGGAAAATATTCCGGAAGTAGAATCCATTTACAGAGACAGTCCCGATAATATACTTAGTTCAATAAATATTACGAGAGAGGAGGTAATAAAAGAAATAGATAAATTAAAGGCTCATAAATCTCCGGGACCTGATGGAATATATGCTAGAATATTAAAGGAATGCAAGGAAGAGCTTAGTTGTCCTCTAACTGCATTATTTAATAATTCAATAAAATTAGGATCGGTACCCATGGAGTGGAAATTGGCAGATGTGGTACCAATATTTAAAAAAGGAGAACGTGTTAAAAAGAATAATTATAGGCCGGTTAGTTTAACGTCAACAGTGGGTAAGATTCTAGAATCCATAATTGCAAATAAACTAAGGGCACATCTAGAATTACACAGACTGATAAAACTTTCACAACACGGGTTTCTTAAGGGTTTTTCGTGCCTTACAAACTTACTGTCTTTTTATTCAGAAGTTTACGAGGCAGTAGATTGTGGCAAAGAATATGATACAATATATCTAGATTTTAGCAAAGCTTTTGATAGAGTTCCTCACAAAAGATTAGTTAAAAAGCTGGAAGCTCATGGTATAGGAGGAGCTGTGCTCAGATGGATCAAACAATGGTTAAAAGACAGAAAACAGAGGGTTTGCATAAATGGAGAGAAATCAGAGTGGGGCTCGGTTACAAGCGGGGTACCACAAGGCTCTGTACTGGGTCCTCTATTATTCATCGTATATCTAAATGATCTGGATTCGGATATCAGTAGTAACCTAAGTAAATTCGCAGACGACACTAAAATAGGTAGAACTATAAATGGAAAAGAAGACATTCATGCTTTACAGGAAGATCTAAATAGATTATCTGAATGGTCGGACAAATGGCAAATGGAATTTAATGTTGAAAAATGTAAAGTAGTTAAAATGGGTACTATAAAAGACAATACTAGTTATAAGCTAAATAACCATGAAATCATGAGTTCTCAGTGTGAAAGGGATTTGGGAGTTCTTGTGAGTAGTAGTCTTAAGCCAAGAGAGCAATGCACAGCAGTCAGAAATAAAGCAAACAGAATTTTAGGATTTATCTCAAGAAGCGTCAGCAATAGGACGGAAAAAGTTATTTTGCAGCTCTATCTTGCATTAGTTAGGCCCCATTTAGATTATGCTGTGCAATTCTGGTCACCCTATTATAGAATGGAAATTGAATCCTTGGAGAGAGTGCAACGAAGAATGACCAAGATGATACACAATATCAGAAATCTACCATATGAGGACAGATTAAAAAAACTTAATCTACATTCTCTAGAGAGGCGAAGAGTTAGGGGGGATATGATTGAAGTGTATAAATGGTTTAAAGGGATTAACAAGGGAGATATTAATAAAGTTTTAAAAATTCATGATCAAACCAGAACTCGTAATAATGGATTTAAGCTTGATAAATTTAGGTTCAGAAGGGAAATTGGTAAAAATTGGTTTGGTAATAGAGTAGCTGATGCATGGAACAAGCTTCCTAGTATGATAGTAAATGCCAATACCTTAGACACCTTCAAATGTAGATTAGATAGACATATGACAGAGGTAGGGTGGGTATGAATAGGTTAGTGCTTATTAGAAAAGTCATAAAAAGAAAAACAGAATAAATAAGTAGAGTAGAATAGAATAGGTTAGACATGCTGAAAATACAATTCAAAAATGGAGCTGCCTCGTGTGTGCCAGTAGGCATTTTGCAGTGTCCTCTATTCTTATGTTCTTATGTTCTTATGTAATCAGGAGGAGAAGAAGATAATGAGATAGACAGAAACTGTCTTGGAGACATTGAATTTAACTAAATTTTGGGCGCCCTACTCAGATACCCTCTGTAAATTGGAGTTGAAAGCTGGAGAGAGAGTGATATGAGATTGATTACAAATAGCAGATGATGTTTGAGAAGAGAAGATAGGGGAAAATGAAGGCTAGAATCATTGGCAAAGGTATGGAGAAGAGAGGAGGATGGAGAAGATAATTGATGAAGAGAAGGAACAGAGTAGGTCATCATCCAATGGAAAATCAAAAAGAATATTACGCAAATCATCACACTGGGTACACTACCAAAGACAGTGCTGAGTAGAAGAAATTGATGGAGGGGGAGCAAAAATGGAAGAAATAGAGATCAAAGAGTGGTCATATTTACCAAGAGGGGAAAGTATAAGAAAATTTTGAATTATTATAGCGCATTACTTGTTTCTTAGGAAAATAATACACATGCATAGTGCATACAACGGTTACAGTCCATCAAAGCACACACATTCCCCAGAAGCTAATTTATCTCGGTAACTCCTCTTAGCTCCCTGTCACAATTTCCTCCAACCACCACCACTTTGTTTGGGTCCTCCACAGGCTAAGCGACCAAGGAATCTCTGCGAATGACTCAGGCAAGGTGGTGAGGTGTAATTGTGGCCAAAAATAGTAAGAAGAAAAAGTCTAAGAGTAGGACTAGAAAAAATTCTAATCAAGAACTCTTCCGTTTCAATATTATTATTTTATACTTTATAAGAAATAAAAGTCTCCTACTCACTTTCTTGCAGTATTCCGTGAATGGGAGAAAGTTTTCCAGACCCCTTCTGTCTTTGCCAAAAAAGCCCGATCGAGGGCAGCGCTCCAGGGCGACTGTGGGTAATGTCCTTCATACCACTTATATATACCCATCGGGGCATCCTGGTTACTTAGCTCAACAGGTGAAGATTCACCTGGAAACAGGTTGCTGTGAGATTAACATTAAAACAGAAACATTATAAAAAGTGCTCGAGGGTGCAGAATAAAATATAAAAAAAGAAAAAAGATAAAATCAGATGCGTGACCTATTCATGTAATCTCGTAAGTAATCCAAATATGAAAATTACACAGTACATTGAGACATCGAAGTAAATTACATTTCCATTCCAGATAATAAGATATCAGGAGTTCTTTACGCGCATGCGCACACCAAGCCATTAAATGCTTGACACGTGGCAAGGGCTATCTCCAGTGATGACCCAACTTGCTCGTTTCATTCCTTGGATATGCCATAAAGATTATGATATCAGAAGACCTCCGCGTCGATCTCATTATCTCCAAATGTTAGTTTGAAGTTACATCCTTAGTGAAGTCAGTCCCCACCCCTCAAAAAAAATATATATATATATATATCCTGGGCATTATGTTTTGCAGCAAAATACCCACTGGGCATTTGGGAAAGGGTTGGGAAGAATTCTCATACACGCACATAAACTGGTTTTGTTTGTATTTTTGGCGTCCCAACGAAAATTGGGACGGGCAGATAATATGGTGAAGGTGACTTTTATAATGGATTCTCGTGGGGAAAAAAAAAAAAAAAAAAGAGCACGTGTTGAACTACAGGATTCTTCTCGTATTATTGTGTGTGTGTGTGTGTGTGTGTGTGTGTGTATGTGTGTGTGTGTGTGTGTGTGTGTGTGTGTGTGTGTGAGTGTGAGTGTGTGATTACCTAATTGTGATTACCTAATTGTGTTTACGGGAAAGAGCCCAAAGCTCGTATCGTGTGTGTGTGTGCGTGTGTGTTGTATTATGTAACATGCATTTTCACGACTTTAAATAATATTGTACTTAGATTTTGACAAAGGGATGCGAATTTTCATGATGGGTTGAGCAAAATATTTAGGTAGACTTTTTAGATCCTTGCATCGTGTTTATGCACTACTTATTCGCAATCAGTTTCTTTGATGCTCGCTCTCTCTCTCTCTCTCTCTCTCTCTCTCTCTCTCTCTCTCTCTCTCTCTCTCTCTCTCTCTCTCTCTCTCTCTCTCTCTATCTATCTATCTATCTATCTATCTATCTATCTATCTATCTATCTATCTATCTATCTATCTATGTGTGTGTCCTTATGTGTGTGTGTGTGTGTGTGTGTGTGTGTGTGTGTGTGTGTGTGTGTGTGTGTGTGTGTGTGATTACCTAATTGTGATTACCTAATTGTGTTTACGGGAAAGAGCCCAAAGCTCGTATCTTCCCGTCTCCTCATCGGTTCCATTTTATACTTAGTGATACTTATCATACCTGTCCTTAAAACTATGGATTGAGATAGCACTAACTACCTCCTCGCTTAGCCAATTCCAATTATCAACTACTCTTACACTGAAAAAGTATTTTCTTACATCCTGCAAAAAAGTTTTCTTACGAAGCTTCAAACTATGACCTCTAGTTCTAGAGCCAGCCATATCAAAATATCGATCCCTATCCACTCTATCATAACCATGAAGGAATTTAAAGACTGTCACCATATCCCCCCTCACTCTTCTAGCTTCGAGTGATGGTAAGTCTAATTCCCTCAGCCTCTCATCATAACTGAGATTGCGTATTTCTGGCACCAGTTTCGTGGCATGTCTCTGAACTTTTTCAAGCTTAGCTATGTGCTTTTTCAAGTGTGAATTCCAAAAGGGGGCTGCATATTCGAGTTTTGGCCTCACATAGGTTACATAAATATTTCTGAGCATTTCATTGTCCATGTGCCTTAAGGCTACCCTTACATTTGATAAGAATGCATATGCTGCCCTTACTATGCCATTTATATGTATTTCTGGAGACAAATCTGCCAGTATGTTTACTCCTAGATCTCTCTCATTTTCTGTCTCTTGAAGTTGTACTCCAGCCACCGAGTAGTCAAGCTTGGGCCTTCTTGCACTTGTACCCTTTCTCATTACCTTACATTTTGAAGTATTGAATTTCATTAGCCACTTTTCTGACCACTCATGCAGATTATTTAGATCCTCCTGAAGGTCTCTACCATTGTTCTCGCTTTTTACTTTCTTCACAATCTTTGCATCATCTGCAAAGGTAGGTCATTTACATATACAAGGAACAAAAGTGGCCCTAAAACTGAACCCTGTGGAACTCCACTACTAACTCTTCTCCATTCAGACACTGAGTGTCTTACTCTAACCCTCTGTTCCCTTCCTTCTAAGTAAGTTTTTATCCATTCCAAAACATTTTCACCTATTCTAGCCATTGATTGCAGCTTCCTAATAAGTCTCCCATGTGGAACAGTGTCAAACGCTTTCTGGAAGTCTAGGAATATGCAATCTGCCCAGCCCTCTCTTTCCTGTAAGATTTGGCTTACCTCATCATAAAATTCTAATAAGTTTGTTACTGTTGATCTACCTTCTCTGAAGCCATGTTGCCTCACTGACAAAAAGTTGAAGGATTCCAAGTGAAGAGAGATATTGTGTGTGCTTATGTGATTACCTAATTGTGATTACCTAATTGTGTTTACGGGAAAGAGCCCAAAGCTCGTATCTTCCCGTCTCCTGATCGGTTCCATTTTTAGACTTAGTGATACTTATCATACCTGTCCTTAAAACTATGGATTGAGGTAGCATTAACTACCTCCTCGCTTAGCGAATTCCAATTATCAACTACTCTTACACTGAAAAAGTATTTCCTTACATCCTGCAAACAAGTTTTCTTCCGAAGCTTCAAACTATGACCTCTAGTTCTAGAGCCAGCCATATCGAAATATCGATCCCTATCCACTCTATCATAACCATGAAGGAATTTAAAGACTGTCACCATATCCCCCCTTACTCTTCTAGCTTCGAGTGATGGCAAGTCTAATTCCCTCAGCCTCTCATCATAACCGAGATTGCGTATTTCTGGCACCAGTTTCGTGGCATGTCTTTGAACTTTTTCAAGCTTAGCTATGTGCTTTTTCAAGTGCGGATTCCAAAAGGGGGCTGCATATTCGAGTTTTGGCCTCACATAGGTTACATAAATATTTCTGAACATTTCCTTGTCCATGTGCCTGAAGGCTACCCTTACATTTGATAAGAATGCATATGCTGCCCTTACTACGCCATTTATATGTATTTCTGGAGACAAATCTGCGTGTGCATATGTATGTGTGTGTGTCTGCCCTTTTGCAAGTCCACTCCCTCATAACTTGAACGTAAATGGTTTTACATATCCTCCTAATATTCTAACTATATATTATAAGCAAATATATGCCTTAATTTGTAATCATATACTATAGTGAGTATATTAAGAATAATACTTATTACGATTATTATTATTATCATTATTATTATTATTATTATTATTATTATTATTATTATTATTATTATTATTATTATTATTATTATTATTATTATTATTATTATTATTATTTTTATTATTATTATCATTATTATTATTATTATTATTATTATTATTATTATTATTATTATTATTATTATTATTATTATTATTATTATTATTATTATTATAGTTATTATTATTATTATTATTATTTTTATTATTATTATTATTATTATTATTATTATTATTATTATTATTATTATTATTATTATTATTATTATTATCATTATTATTATTATCATACATCACTGTGTTATGATGGGATTAATTTAATAAAAAGTAAAATTGAATACCTTTGCAAATATTAGATTCACCCTTTCATTTACACAATATTGTTTAAATTTATTTTATATTTAGACTAATATTTCACATTTACGTTTTAAACAATTTTGTGTTGCTGTTGTTATTTGAAAAGAAAAAGAAAATCAACAAAATGGCTTCAGTTGAAAAATGGCGGGAAAAACACCTTAAAGATAAAAATGTCACTTTACAGAAGAATTATGTTAAGAAGTCAAGGTTTCACCTCACCCTACCCAAATATAGATAGATAGATAGATAGATAGATAGATAGATAGATAGATAGATAGATAGATAGATAAAGAAAGAAAGAAAGAAAGAAAGAAAGAAAGAAAGAAAGAAAGAAAGAAAGAAAAAGAAAGAAAGAAAAAAAGAAAGAAAGAAAGAAAGAAAGAAAGAAAGAAAGAAAGAAAGAAAGAAAGAAAGAAAGAAAGAAAGAAAGAAAAAAAGAGAGAAAGAAAGAAAGAAAGAAAGAAAGAAAGAAAGAAAGAAAGAAAGAAAGAAAGAAAGAAAGAAAGAGGAAGAAAAGAAAGAAAAAAGAGAGAAAGAAAAAAGCAAGAAAGAAAGAAGAAAGAAAGAAAGAAAGAAAGAAAGAAAGAAAGAAAGAAAGAAAGAAAGAAAGAAAGAAAGAAAGAAAGAAAGAAAGAAAGAAAGAAAGAAAGAAAGAAAGAAAGAGGAAGAAAAGAAAGAAAAAAGAGAGAAAGAAAAAAGCAAGAAAGAAAGAAAGAAAGAAAGAAAGAAAGAAAGAAAGAAAGAAAGAAAGAAAGAAAGAAAGAAAAAAAAAATTGCCAAGATGGCGACGGATAAACATTTTGTCCATCCCTACAGCGTGTCATAAAATTGAAACCTGTTCTAGAGAATGGCGCTAATAATCTGTTTTACTCTTTATTGTTTTAAAATAGTGAGAAACATAATTAAGAGATACTGTAATTATAAGAAGTAGGAAAATGAAGATATAAATATAAGATAGGAAAGAGTAATTTATTGATATGGAAAAAAACAAAACCTCATTTTTTTTTCTTTTTTATAATAGTCTCTCACTGTTCCGGTTTTACGTCACGGACTCCCTTTTCTACCAAGGGCTAGGACGGTTGCCTTCTTGCGAAGGACTTGTTTTGGCAGATGTAAGCGTTACCCTGAGTGCATGCCCTTGCTAACCTCAGACCGTTATGGCATATATAAAAATGCTATTATTGTTCCGCTAACCACGTGAAGAGTATCTGCCGAGAATTAGGCCACTTTCACACCAAAGCGGGACGTCTCACGTGGCATGCCACGTGGTACGCCAGTTGAAAATGACCATCCAGAAATATATGAAACCTTTCACACAGAAGTGGCGTGATACGTCCCATGTTCCACAAGCAACTTGCTTGCCACTCTGAGAGTGAGACGCAAGTCGCACGTGGCACATGGGACGTGTCACGCCACTTCAGTGTGAAAGGTTTCATATATTTCCGGATGGTCATTTTCAACTAGCGTACCACGTGGCATGCCACGTTCGACGTTCCTCTTTGGTGTGAAAGCGGCCTAAGGCTTTGTGGGCTCTACGATGAACTAGTAACATGAAGTAATTTAGTCTAGTAATCGACCCAGGAAATGGTAGGCCCGAGATCGAACCCACCTCAAAGAATTAGGAAGAGTATTCAGCCTAAGCTCCGTGGCTCCAAGCTGTCTGTGTCCACCCCCATATTGGGGATTAACAGTGACACAAAAATAAATTAAAAAAAAAATCGTGGCTAGGATGTGTGTGTCTGTGTGGCTTTAAATATCCACATGCACTCAGATTCAATTTCTTACTCAGTAATTATGAACGAGAATAACTGATAATTATTTCCATATCAATATCCGAGATCGCGAAAGCAATCACCGTGGCTCAAGTGGCAGCGTCCGCGACTCTGAGGTGTCAGGTCGAGGGTTCGCGCCCCGTCACGGTCTGAGGTTAGCAAGGGCATGCACTCAGGGTAACGATTACATCTGCCAAAACAAGTCCTTCGCAAGAAGGCAACCGTCCTAGCCCTTGGTTGAAAAGGGAGTCCGTGACGTAAAACCGGAACATCCGAGATCTTAAAAGTAGTGTTATGCCATTAACATCAGTCACCTAATTATAAACTCAAAATTCATATGGAGTTGACATGACCTACCACACAAATGAGAAACATGACCCTTCCCACTCCCCCACCTCTTGGGGGTGAAGCTCTGAAAAGGATGGGGACCGTGGGAGGGATCGCCGAAAAGCACATGAAACATCTTCAGAATTTACCTGCAAATCAGTCAGAATTCGCAACATGACGTTTTACCGGTAAATCAGTCAGCGTTCTCCCTTTAGACAGAATATGACAGACAGAACCCCGTCTCGTGATGATTACATAATGGCTGGCACACCAGGATACGATATTACGGCTGGTCAAAGGGCCAAGGAGAGCCTTCGGTCTGGGCACAGCCTGAATTTATGCAAGGATATAAGTTCGCTATAATGGGAATGAGTTTCGTGACAGCCATGCCCAAACCACTTAACCGTAACTTGAAACGTGGAATGAAGTGGTTATAATGGGATGTGTGATTTCGTTTCTCACGTATAAGTTGTAGTATATGGGTGGGCAAATAATAGTAATAATAATAATGATAATCATAATAATAATAATAATAATAATAATAATAATAATAATAATAATAATAATAATAATAATAATAATAATAATAATAATAATAATAATAATAAAAATAATAATAATAATAATAATAATAATTATTCTATATGCAATGCCCGCTTTCCCCCTTGTAAGGGGGTGACCGAGCCAAAGAATTCAGATTCACTATAAGCTTGGGTCAACCACAGGGTAGGCAGGCAAGGATCTTCTGCAGTAATAATAATAATAATAATAATAATAATAATAATAATAATAATAATAATAATAATAATAATAATAATAATAATGATGATGATAATAATAATAATAATAACAACAATTGTAATAATAATAATAATAATAATAATAGTAATAATAATAATAATAATAATAATAATAATAATAATAATAATAATAAGAAGAAGAAGAAGAAGAAGAAGAAGAAGAAGAAGAAGAAGAAGAAGAAGAAGAAGAAGAAGAAGAAGAAGAAGAAGAAGAAGAAGAAGAAGAAGAAGAAGAAGAAGAAGAAGAAGAAGAAGAATCATTTGTACCTGAAAGACTTTGTTTCTGCTTGCAATTTAATGGAAAAAAATCTTATCATTTTAGATATCAAATTAAAACTCTCGTTTAATATTTTAGGTTTTTTATTACTGCTTTGGCCACCCATGGCTTTGCAGTCATTACTTCCTTTTTCATGCGTTTTATACAACTGTCTGTTTGGGTTTGATGCTCAAGGTGAAATTCTGACAAAACTCTCTCTCTCTCTCTCTCTCTCTCTCTCTCTCTCTCTCTCTCTCTCTCTCTCTCTCTCTCTCTCTCTCTCTCTCTCTCTCTCTCTCTCTCTCTCTCTCTCTTCGTTACTCTTGCTCACTATTTACTGTATTTCAGAATTAACTATCTCGTCATTTATTATTACGAAGAATATCACTGGTGTATATGCAGAAAAAAAAACACTTGTTTATAATAATCTTTAAATAATCTAATTTCTTTGTCCGGAATCTAACCTGGGAACTTCAAACTACAACTCCACAGATTAGTTCACTGTACCACAGAGGTTTTAGAAAGAGAGAAAATTGAAACATCAGTTGATGTCACACAGAAGGGGGAATGCCATTGCGACTAATTATTGGTGTCCCTCCGTCTGTGTGACATCAGTAGATGTTCCAGTTCTCTCTCTTTCTACAGCCTCTGTGGTACAGTTAACTAAGCTGCGGAGTTATAATCTACCTTCTTTGTCAGGAAGAAAATCTAGATTACAATTCCACAGCTTAGTTCAGTGTACCACAGAGGCTGTAGAAATAGAGAGAACTGGAACATCTACTGATGTCACACAGACGGAGAGACGCCACTAATAAATAGTCGCAATGTCATCCCTCCTTCTGTGTGACCTTGACTTGCATTTGTTCTATTTTATAAGAATGCTATAAATGAGTTTGCAAAGATTAATAAGTGCTTATAAATGCTAAGAAAAATATTTCGAGTATGTAAAAGTTATCAATATTTTTACTCTGTTTTGTTTATTGTCTATCAAGAACATCGAGTCAGTCTTCTTTAATATATGCAGCTTTTTCCTATCTTCATATGGGAGCGCTGTTTTTCGTTTTCTTCTATATCTCCAGCTTATTTCCATGTTCATATAATGAAGGTTTTTCACATGCCTCTTGGAGTCTATTGTTTGGTTTTGGTTTATACTTTTTCAACCACATGCTCTTCTTGACAACAACTCTCTCTATTAATCTTCTTGGAGGCTCGAATTTGGTTGGTTTTGGTTCGTTTTACACCCAGTTGCCCTCCATATCACTAACTCTGGCCATTATTTCACTTAGAACCTGGTACTTGGCTTTAGTTCAGTTTTTTACGGGCAGATGGCCTTCCTGACATCAACCTTCTCCATTAATCTTTTTGGAGGCTATCGTTAGGTTGGTTTTAGGCCAACATTTTTCACTCAGATGTTTTCCTGAAGCCAATACTATAAACTCCTCTGGGCTTGGGAACCTACCGCGGGCGTTAGGAAGGGCATCCAGCCTTAATTCCTCAGCTCCAACCTGTCTATATTGACCCCTCTTCGACAGGGGAATATTAGTGACACATAAGACAACAAACAAAATATTTTTTAGGCTAAGCAAAATTATCACCACCACTGTCCCTTGTAACCCTGTCCATAAGCTTTGAACTTGAACTTTTTATTAATATACTTTTACTCATTGTTTAGTTAGATTCTTTTTCTTATAAAAGCTTTCTAATAGTTGCAAAATTTAAATTCTTAATGCTGGTGAACACAAATTAGAAATTCTCTGTGAAATGATTGAAAAAAAGCTCACACGCGTACAAAATAAAACGACCAAGATGCGGGAATTACGAACATAGGGCCTTTTACTATGAGCACAATTAGGTAAACCCAATTAGTTAATTAATCGATAGTGGAAGCATGCACACACGCACACACACACACACACTCATACACACACACACACACACACACAAACTCAGACACTCACACAAACGCACACACACACACACACACACTTGAAAAAACACATAGCTAAGCTTGAAAAAGTTCAAAGACATGCCACGAAACTGGTGCCAGAAATACGCAATCTCAGTTATGATGAGAGGCTGAGGGAATTAGACTTACCATCACTCGAAGCTAGAAGAGTGAGGGGGGATATGGTGACAGTCTTTAAATTCCTTCATGGTTATGATAGAGTGGATAGGGATCGATATTTTGATATGGCTGGCTCTAGAACTTGAGGTCATAGTTTGAAGCTTCGTAAGAAAACTTCTTTGCAGGATGTAAGGAAATACTTTTTCAGTGTAAGAGTAGTTGATAATTGGAATTGGCTAAGCGAGGAGGTAGTTAATGCTATCTCAATCCATAGTTTTAAGGACAGGTATGATAAGTATCACTAAGTATAAAATGGAACCGATGAGGAGACGGGAAGATACGAGCTTTGGGCTCTTTCCCGTAAACACAATTAGGTAATCACAATTAGGTAATCACGCAAATACACACACACACACACACACACACACACACACACACACACACACACACACACATACAACGTCACATGTGGATTGTATTCTACTTAGGTACTCTGTGCACTCAGAGCACTCTGATGCAGTTGATAGCCCTTATGTACAATAAGGAATTGTCAGCGTGAAATGGTTTAGAATTTCCGTTGAGGTTTCCAAAATAAAGAAACAGAACAGGAAAGATCAGTACTCTTGCTGACCTTGACAATTACATTCTCTCGAAATTTCAATATTTTAATATGGGCAGTTATGTCTGTCAAGCATAGATTCAAATACCAACTTTTTTTTTTTTTTTTTAGTGTGACACCGGGACAGGCAAAAAAACTGCCCACATCAATAAAAGCCATCATAAAGTGTTTATATTAGCACTTGCAAGCATGGTTATTGCATGCTTTTAGTCTTCATGATAGAAGTGGACACAGATTGCCCTACTTTACGCCCAGCGATGGTCTCGCTCGCATGTCTGTCACCTTCAAAGTCGAGTGCCCTAACCACTGCACTACCACAGTCCCCAGTGATTATATTATGTGTTACCATTAAGCGTCCGCGACTTTGAGGCGTCAGGTCGAGGGTTCGCGCCCTATCACGGTCTGAGATTAGCAAGGGCATGCACTGAGGGTAACGATTACATCTGCCAGAACAAATCATTCGCAAGAAGGCAACCGTCCTAGCCCTTAGTAGAAAAGGGAGTCCGTGACGTAAAACCGGAAATATTAATCCCCATTCAAAGGGAGCAGAAAGAGACGGGTTTGAGCTGAGGAATTAACGCTGGATGCCCTTCCATACTCCAAGTGGTGGGTTCGTACACGGGTTCGCTACATACCCAGTCAAGTACTCTAACCAGTGAGCTACCGCAGTTACCATTTCTCAGTCGCTATTACTATCTTTAACAAAGCAGTCATGTTTTTCGTACATTACTCGAGGAGTCCATACCCGGACATGCCAGTGCAATTATTGCGGTAAGGAGGTTGTCAATTATGATAGTTGTTTTTGTCTGTGTGCTTAGTCTTGGCTCAGTCTTCTCTCTACTACTCAGGTAAAATTCTGAGTTGCCCTGAGGATGTATATTTGAAATATACGAAGGCGCTTGGTCTTCTGCTATATTTTTTATTTCCCTGGCTCTTTGCATATATATATATATATATATATATATATATATATATATATATATATATATATATATATATATATATATAATATATATATATGTAGTCACCGTGGCCCAAGCGGTAGCGTCAGCGACTTTGAGGCGTCAGGTCGAGAGTTCGTGCCCCGTCGCGGTCTGAGGTTAGCAAGGGCATGCACTCAGGGTAATGATTACATCTGCCAAAACAAGTCCTTCGCAAGAAGGCAACCGTCCTAGCCCTTGGTAGAAAAGGGAGTCCGTGATTTAAAACCGGAACAAACAAGAATATATGTGTATATATATATATATATATATATATATATATATATATATATATATATATATATATATATATATGCTTATAACAAAGCATATCTTTAAACTACTGCATCGACTCTCTCAAATTATCTTCTTTTTTTTCTAAAACTCTATTGTTTTATTAAATACTCCACTATACAGATTTCATGTAAAAAGAAAAAAAAACTAATATAACAAAGTTTAAACCATTCCATGTAAATAACGGCATGAAATATTTTATAAAACCTCTCGAAGTGGTTTATAAAACCGGTGGTTTTGGACTGAAAATATTGCATCAAAGCTTATTCATGTTTATTTACAGACGATTCGTGTCGGGAATTATCCTTTTTTTCCACTGACAAGGATGTGGTGTTGAGGAAGTTATACATGTTGCTCGGTATTATCTGAGAAGAACTCTCTCTCTCTCTCTCTCTCTCTCCTCTCTCTCTCTCTCTCTCTCTCTCTCTCTCTCTCTCTCTCTCTCTCTCTCTCTCTCTCTCTCTCTCTCTCTATCTATCTATCTATCTATCTATCTATCTATCTATCTATTTATCTATCTAGCCATATCTATCTATCTATCTATTTATTTATCTACTTATATATCTATCTATTTATCTTTCTATCTGTCTATCTATCTATCTATCTATCTATCATTCTATCTCTCTCTCTCTCTCTCTCTCTCTCTCTCTCTCTCTCTCTCTCTCTCTCTCTCTCTCTCTCTCTCTCTCTCTCTCTCTCTCTCTATCTATCTATCTATCTATCTATTTATCTGTCTATCTATCTATCTATCTATCTATCTATCTATCTATCTATCTATCTATCTATCTATCTATCTATCTATCGTACAAAATATAAAATATTATTTACATCTAAGAGTTCTAACATAGGCTTATGCATATCTACCCTCTAGCCTGTGCTCAAGGTTTAGTTAGTAGAACATAGAGCCTTATTTTTCAGTTTTATATTCATATTACATACTATACTGACAGGGACAGACGTCACTGCTGTCCCTGCTACATCTTTGATTTGAATACATATTTCACTCTTTCGCCATGAAACGAGTTGGATCAAATTCTAGTTCTCTGGAATGGCGAACAAGAAAAGGTGTACAAAACACAGAAAATAAATCAGTAAAGTTTTGTGGAATTTCTCTAAAAAATTAGTTTTAATAATTAGATATAGACAAATAAATTCATTTAATTTTTTTGTATTTCTTTTCAAGTGTGACATTTTCAAGCATGGCGCCCGATGTTTTTGTTGTCATATTGATCCAGATAAGCAGTCGCCGTGGCTCAAGCGGTAGCGTCCGCGACTCTGAGGAGTCAGGTCGAGGGTTCGCGCCCCGTCACGGACTGAAGTTAGTAAGGGCATACACTCAGGGTAACGATTACATCTGCCAAAACAAGTCCTTCGTAAGAAGGCAACCGTCCTAGCCCTTAGTAGAAAAGGGAGTCCGTGACGTAAAACCGGAACAAATTGATCCAGATAATAATGTGCTCTCTGATATAATCATCTGGGTCGACTCATACTCAAAAATGGATATGTTATAAGTTTATTTTTTTTATATACAGTTTATTTTTTGTGAGATGGCAAAATAAGCTCTCTGGTATACGCGATCATCTTATACGCGAGAGTGGAATCACGCAATTGCCGTTCATCTCCGCGTAATAATGCGTAAAACCGCCAAATTCCGGGTCGGTGAATGAGAAAGAGGCGGGGAAAGCGTAGTCAATAAAATCTGATTTATGGACCCTTTGGCCCGATTTCTTAAACAGGGTAAACCTAGGATACCATATTGTTAGTTAGCTAGACACACACAAATGAATTTCATAAACGCATCTGACGCGGCTCTTTGTATGACTAAGATCCCGCAAGGGATCCTAGCCATACATAGAACCGCGTCAGATGCGTTTATGAAATCCATTTATGTGTGTCTAGTTAACTAACAATATGGTATCCTAGGTTTACACTGTTTAAGAAACTGGGCCTAGGATCCCGTACGGGATCTTAGTCATACACAGAACCGCGTCAGATGCGTTTATGAAATCCATTTGTGTGTGTCTAGCTAACTAACAATATGGTATCCTAGGTTTACACTGTTTAAGAAATCGGGCCTAGGATCCCGTACGGGATCTTAGCCATACTTAGAACCGCGTGAGATGCGTTTATGAAATCCATTTGTGTGTGTCTAGCTAACTAACAATATGGTATCCTAGGTTTACACTGTTTAAGAAATCGGGCCTAGGATCCCGTACGGGATCTTAGCCATACATAGAACCGCGTGAGATGCGCTTATGAAATCCATTTGTGTGTCTAGCTAACTAATAATATGGTATCGTAGGTTTACACTGTTTAAGAAATTGGGCCTAGGAACCCGTACAGGATCTTAGCCATGCACAGAACCGAGTCAGATGCGTTTATGAAATCCATTTGTGTGTCTAGCTAGTTAACAATATGGTATCCTATCATTATCATCATTATTATCATTATTATTATTAATATTATTATTATTATTATTGTTGTTATTATTATTAATATTATTATTATTATTATTATTATTATTATTATTATTATTATTATTATTATTATTATTATTATTATTATTATTATTATTATTATTATTATTATCATTATTATTATTATTATTATTATTATTATTATTATTATTATTATTATTATTATTATTATTATTATTATTATTATTATTATTAATATCATTATTATTATTATAATTATTATTATTATTATTATTATTATTATTATTATTATTATTATTATTATTATTATTATTATTATTATTATAATCAGAGATAGGAAATCAGCGTCAACTTCAATAATGGAAATAGAAACCCACAGTAGAGTATACTGTGATTAATAACTACTTGCAAGAACTTACTGATTATTTGTAATCAGTTAGCAAAGACAAACTACATTTCTGTGGGTTTCCATATCAATAATAATAATAATAATAATAATAATAATAATAATAATAAAAATAATAATAATAATAATAATAATAATGATAATAATAATAATAATAATAATAATAATAATAATAATAATAATAATAATAATAATAATAATAATAATAATAATAATAATAATAATAATAATAATAATAATAATAATAATAATAATTTTAATAATAATAATAATAATAATAATAATAATAATAATAATAATAATAATAATAATAATAATAATAATAATAATAATATGTTGATATTCCACTCTCAGTCATATTCATATAGCATCGTAAGGAATCGAATTATCAGACATTATTGAGTCTTGAACATCGCATACCTTATAATGTAAACCAGAATTTCATTTAACAATTACGTGACATATTAAATAATGAAATCTTTTTTTTCGCTTCCAACCCTTGCAAGTGTAAGTTTATTCTGAGGGTGTTTTTGCTATTTCACGTCCCTGTTCGTGTGAGGATGCTGTTTTAGATAACGCTACATCCTTCCAGTCTGCCTGGAGTCTTCCCTGGCTTTCCAGCTCAACGCTATCTTTTCCTCTCAAGCCATCTTTCGGCCCTAACCCTCCTTTATTTTTGGCTTTTTTTTTTTCCACACCTCTTCATCCTTTTTATTTTGACATCTCCTGCAGCCCTTCCTTGTCCATATTCTTCCTCTTGATCTATCATCCACGCCTTATATTCCTTCTCCTCAGGCCATTCTTCCAGCCAACTTATTCCTTGCTGCTGTTCTTCAATACATTTCCATCCTCTTCCTCTTGGTCTATCATCCACAAACTCTAATCTTTCTCCTGAGAATATTCCTCCACGTTCTTCCTTCCATTTACTTTGACATTTTTCAACGCCTCATCTGTTTTGTTTTATCTTTCATCCACGTCTTCCATAATTTTCTGTCAATTTTTTTTCCATACCTAATTTCTCAACCTTACATCCACGCCTTTCCTTCTTTAGCTTTCAGTATTCTTCCAGTCAATCCCTCTCCTATACTTTGTGTTCATAGCTTCTATGTGTTGTTGTTGTTGTTGCTGT
Source organism: Halocaridina rubra (assembly GCA_037179515.1). Lineage (NCBI taxonomy): Eukaryota > Metazoa > Arthropoda > Malacostraca > Decapoda > Atyidae > Halocaridina > Halocaridina rubra. The sequence continues at coordinate 83,613 of JAXCGZ010003960.1, forward strand.
TGTTGTTGTTGTTGTTGTTCCGGTTTACGTCACGGGCTCCCTTTTCAACCAAGGACTAGGAAGGTTGCCTTCTTGCGAAGAACTTTTTTTGGCCGATGTAATCGTTACCCTGAGTGCATGCCCTTACTAACCTCAGACCGTGTGTGAGTGCTCTTTATTAAGTATGTTTTCAATTGATGACAGCCGTTTATGAAATGACTCGTGGAATCGTAGTACAAAACTTGCTAACATGAAGAGCAAAGGCTCTAGCATGAATTGACTCCGAGACTTGTGCTAATTATAGTAATCACCGTGGCTCAAACGGTAGCGTCCGCGACTCTGAGGCGTCAGGTCGAGGGTTCGCGCCCCCGTCACGGTCTGAGGTTAGCAATGGCATGCACTCAGGGTAACGATTACATCTGCCAAAACAAGTCCTTCACAAGAAGGCAACCGTCTTAGCCCTTGGTTGGAAAGGGAGTCCGTGACGTAAAACAGGAACACCTTGTACTAATTACTCGCTACTCCAAGAGATTCCTTTAAGTGTAGGAAGTGGTGCATTGTCGCTCACTCAAGTACAGTCTCCGGATATATATTAATGTTGTTCCGGTTTTACGTCACGGACTCTCTTTTTCTACCAAGGGCTAGGAAGGTTGCCTTCTTAATAGATGCAGTATTCATCTCACTTATTTGTAATTAAGGTCGAGGCGTGAGTTAAACGACTGACCCTTGAACCTTTTTTTATATCTATTTATTTTCGTTTTTCAGGATCTCTCTCTCTCTCTCTCTCTCTCCTCTCTCTCTCTCTCTCTCTCTCTCTCTCTCTCTCTCTCTCTCTCTCTCTCTCTCTCTCTCTCTCTCTCTCTCTCTCTCTCTCTCTCTCTCTCTCTCTCTCTCTCTCTCTCTCTCTCTCTCTCTCTCTCTCTAGCATTTATAAAAAACAATAAGTGTTCAGTGTATACAGGGCTGGTTGGAGGAGTAGTTTTTGAATTTAATTAAAAAATACAAAAATAAAAAACTCAAAACTTTTTCAAGAACTATCCCTGTATAAATGAATACATATATAAGAACACATCCTGTATAAGAACACATATAAGAACATATATAAGACCATATTATGCATCAATAGACAGTGTTAATTTAGCGATGCCTTCAAGAGTTCCTTTATAAAAATAATATTATTTAAGTTTGATCTTCTAAGTATCTCGACCTTTCCATATATCATCTTAGGTGTCATGAGAATGTATCATTACGTATTCTTATTAAGCATATATTCATGATTAGATTAAACTCATTTCATATCCAGGCTATATAAGTTATGTTTTTGTTTCACGTTGTTTATAAGAGCACTGCACTTCTTCTTCTTCTTCTTCTTCTTCTTCTTCTTCTTCTTCTTCTTCTTCTTCTTCTTCTTCTTCTTCTTCTTCTTCTTCTTCTTCTTGGAGAAGTAGACCAGCTACTTTCGGCCCAACTCGGTGCCAGTCTCAAGCCCGGATCTTTTTAAAATTTTGCTGATCAGGAATGGCATCCGGCAGTAAATTTTAGCCAAAACAAGCAATTAGGCTCTTTAAGCTAATGATAATCATCGACCCCATTTGACTAGATATTAGATTATGAGGTGACCTCGTAATTGAGTAATGCTTTTATGGCAATAATTTGTCACCGTTGCTCAAACGGTAGCGTCCGCGACTCTGAGGCGTCAGGTCGACGGTTCGCGCCCCGTCACGGTCTGAGGTTAGCAAGGGCATGCACTCAAGGTAACGATTACGTTTGCCAAAACAAGTCCTTCGCAAGAAGGCAACCGTCCTAGCCCTTGGTAGAAAAAGGGAGTCCGTGACGTAAAACCGGAACAAATATGTGTCTCTTTTCTCCCAACCCCTGTCAACTCAATAGGCTCAATGTATACACTGGTAGATATGGGGAGATAGAGATAGAACAACTACGCACGAGCTCAGGTACGACTATGTAGCCATATATTCGTTTCATGTTATTACTCTGACGTTTTGCCACTACTACTACTACTACTACTACTACTACTACTACTAATAATAATAATAATAATAATAATAATAATAATAATAATAATAATAATAATAATAATAATAATAATAATAATAATAATAATAATTATAATAGTAATAATTATAATAATAATAATAATAATAATAATAATAATAATAATAATAATAATAATAATAATAATAATAATAATGATAATAATAATAATAATAGTAATAATTATAATATTAATAATAATAATAATAATAATAATAATAATAATAATAATAATAATAATAATAATAATAATAATGATAATAATAATAATAATAATAATAATAATAATAATAATGATAATAATAACAATAATAATAATAATAATAGTAGTAGTAATAATTATAATAATAACAACATGATGATGATGATGATGATGGTGATCATTATTATTATTATTATTATTATTATTATTATTATTATTATTATTATTATTATTATTATTATTATTATTATAATTATTATTATTATTATTATTATTATTATTATTATTATTATTATTATTATTATTATTGTTATTATTATTATTGTTATTATTATTATTATCATTATTATTATTATTATTATTATTATTATTATTATTATTATTATTATTATTATCATTATTATTATTATTATTATTATTATTATTATTATTATTATTATTATTATTATTTTTATTATTATTATTATTATTATTATTATTATTATTATTATTATTATTATTATCATTATTATTATTATTATTATTATTATTATTATTATTACCTACGTTCCACCCCTCACTTGCAAATATGATACATGTAAATATAATGCTGGCGCGCGAGTGCGTGCATGTGTATGTGTGTGTACCTGCACATACATACGTACATGCGCATGCCTGCATGTATATTGGATCATGTACATTTCCCAATTTAGTAAGAACAGGTTTGAGAGCTCCTCCAAAGTCACGGTCAAAACAGGTCATGAGGTCAGGGCCAGCCAAAGATAACGATGAAGGATTTAAAAGAAGGAAAAACCAAAAGGAATTAAAATGAAAATAAATAAAAAAAAATTAAAAGATTAAAAAAAATGGATAAATAACAGAAATTCCCTTCAGGGATGAAAGGCAGTAATATTAATACATGTTAATATCTGTTCAGCCATGATTGATTGATGGTATATACAATGCGTGGGACCTTGGATAGATAGATAGATAGATAGATAGATAGATAGATAGATAGATAGATAGATAGATAGATAGATAGACTGATAAATAGATAGGTAGATTGAGGAAACAGTTTTGTAGTTAGTTATCCACTCTGCTAGGTTAAAGATTAGAAAAGAGAATTTCATTAAAATTCTGTCCCTTCTCTAGCATTTAGCAAAGAGGTTTCCTACATCATCAAAGCCATTCAATAGCTCAGTCGGTAATATCATATGTCCACTGATGGAGCTTTAGTATGCTGTAGGCTCGAATCCTTGTGTAATTACCTAATTATAATTACCTAATTATGCTTACTGGAAAAATCCCCAGGCTCGTCACTTCCCGTCTCCTAGTCGGTTCCATTTTGTACTTAGTGATACTTATCATACTTGTCTTTAAAACTATGGATTGAGTTAGCATTAGCTACCTCCTCCCTTATCGAATTCAAAGTATCAACTATTCTTACACTAAAAAAAAGTATTTCCTCACATCCTGCAAAGACGTTTTCTTACAAAACTCAAAACTATGACCTCTAGTTCTAGTGCCAGCCATATCAAAATAGCGATCCCTATCCACTCTATCATAACCATGGAGGAATTTACAACTGTCGCCATATCCCCCCTCATTCTTCTAGGTTCGAGTAATGATAACTCTAATTCCCTCAGCCTCTCCTCATAACTGATATTGCGTATTTATTTGACCAGTTTCGTGACATGTCCATGAACTTTTTTCAGCGGAGTTATTATGCCTTTAATCCCTCAGCTGCCAACCACTGTAGCACTGGATTCTGCATCAGGGACAATATCTCTGGGGCACAATTCCTCTCCGACATAAACATGTCCCACTCTCACTCTTTACAGAAGCAAGTGATGCAGCTGTTGGAGAAGACTTCCTCACAACCCACAGCCTCTTACTGGATATCGCCAACATCATTTGGTCAACGCCAGACTGCTTCACCACCATGTACAGACGCATGCCACAAGTCCATGTAAGCCAGCTCACCAATCAAATTGCAAGTCAACTTAGGCAAAAACTCTACCCAAAATTTTCACCCCAACACCCAATTTCCAAACCCACATATATCATCCACAAATTGTATATATTGTATTTTGTATCATGTATTGAATTTTAAATACTATGCTGTACATATGTGAACACAATTGTTCTTTTTTTTTCCAAGAAGGAAGTAGCCTGTACTATTGCCAGGAGTTATTTTGATTCTTATCTTTATAAACATGGTCTTAAAGGTATAATAACTCCCTGGAGTGCATTATATAGCCCTCAACAACTGTATATAATTATTGACTATTTTGATCAATAAAGTAAGTTTTTACCAATTCTTCACGAAACCTTCTATAAGTCTTCATCAATTCTTTACTAGTCTATTAGTCTTCAAGAAGTCTTGTATAAATCTTTTATAAGTCTTCAAAATACAACCTCATCGCTTCAGTCCCGCCAAGTCACCTCGCACAATATATATATATATATATATATATATATATATATATATATATATATATATATATATATATATATATATATATATATATATATATATATATATATATATATATATATATATATATATATATATATATATATATATATATATATATATATATATAAATATATATATATATATATATATATATATATATATATATATATATATATATATATATATATATATATATACACACACACACACACACAGCTACAGACTACGAATTCCAAGGGAAATACACTGAGTACCTCAGCGCTTTTGAATTACTGCGTATTATCTACTCATCTTCGAAGGTATCTCAAAAGTAAGTAGTAGCACCTTGGCACAGTAATCATGTGTCCTAGGTTCAAGTCCCGGTCAGGTAAATATTATTCATATATATATATATATATATATATATATATATATATATATATATATATATATATATATATATATATATATATATATATATATATATATATATATATATATGAATGGATTCGATTTTTACGTCACGAACTCCCTTTTCTACTAAGGGCTAGGACGGTTGCCTTCTTGCGAAGGACTTGTTTTGGAAGATGTAATCATTACCCCGAGTGTATGCCCTTACTAACCTCAGTCCGTGACAGGGCGCGAAGCTTCGACCTGTAGCCTCAGAGTCACGTATGCTACCATTTTACAACGGAGACTACGTATATATATATATATATATATATATATATATATATATATATATATATATATATATATATATATATATATATATATATATATATATATATATATATATATATATATATATATATATATATATATATATATATATATATATATATATATATATATATATATATATATATTTTATCGGTGTATTTATTCTTTATTGTTTCTGGAATTAATATCAAAAAAATCTTTGAGTAACGTGAGATTCCAAATACAAATAATTTATAATATTGGTAATTAGTTTGTAACATGACAGGAAAATAACCTTTTACAGCTGTTCGGTCTCTAACCATTTGGGAAACAAGCTAGCTCATTTAGATGCAGGACCAAGGGCCGGATAAATGGAGTGTTCTTGTGTCATGGATGACATATGTCTGAAAAATTCTTGGCCAAAGCCAACAGTCGTCTCCCAAGGAGCTGGTGCGAAACAGCGACTTTGTATGAATATGGGAAATTCTAGTGAGGGAAAAATTAAAATAATTTATCACATTAGACTCTGGGAGAATGGAGAGTAACAGTGACCTCATATGAGCATGGGAAAAATTTGCCAAAGAGCAAAAACATTGTTGTTTTAGCTTCTCCACCCAAGGATGAGTGGAACGGGTCATGGAGGACCCGTAAGAGCATTCTTTTATCACGATGATAGAAATATTCTTTCACAAGTGGGTTTATTTTTTTTTTCTTTTTTACGTCGTTCATGGACCACAACCCTTCGTCTTAACACATTTGCACATGCCTATTTATCCGAATCTTTTCTTAATTTTTCCTTCTTTCATCGCGTTATCTATCTTTTTCTCTCCCCATTTTATTGCGTTATCTGTCTTCGTAATTGTAGGTGCATGACGCAGCCGTCTAATCGGCACTTTTAAGAAGAAGATTTTGAAGTTTTCCTGCGAATCCGACAAGGACTTTGTCGTTTTTTCCATTGTTTTCCATCGTGATAGTGATTGGAGAGGAATCTGAATAGTTTTAGATTTTAAGGTTAAAGTGACATTTATTTTCACCTTTTTAAGTTTTCCTCCATTGGCAACAATAATAAAAAAGGATGTTCGAAATACCAGTGATCTTTTTTTTTTTCTCCTTGATGAATATATTAATTTATTATCACAATGGCTTCGAAAATATATTAACAACTTATTGAGACTCCATAGCACCATTGAATTACATCAAATGAATCTAGTGGTCTCTTTACCTCCTCAACAGGCGCCAGATAGACTGAAACTCCGTCTGGCGATCATGAATGATTCTCCGCCAGATCAAAGAAGTTAGCCTAGTTTCAGTATATAGCTTCGCTCCCAGACCAACAGTTATCCACCCGTGGGTTGTTAGGCCTCGACTAGTTTCTTATTAGGGCCACAGATCCTCCTTCTATACTGTATTTGGATTATTATATATGCTATTCGGTTTTACGTCACGAACTCCCTTTCCTACTAAGGGCTAGGACGGTTGCCGTCTTACGGAGGACTTGTTTTGGCAGATGTAATCGTTACCCTGAGTGTATGCCCTTACTAACCTCAGTCCGTGACGGGGCGCGAACCCTCGACCTGCCGCCTCAAAGTCGCAGACGCTACCATTTTGCCACGGAGACTACACTACACTGTATTTGGATTAGCCCTCATAATTCTTCCTCAGTCGCTCGAGGTATGCGATACTGTGCGCCTCGTAGTCAGCAAGAACGGTTAACATTTTACCGTTTTATATCAGTATGTATCCCCATTCGATTGGGGCGGATACAGACAAGTTGGAGTTGGGGAATTTAAGCTGGATGCCCCTCTTAGAGCCCCATGGTGGGTACAAACGCAGGTTTGTAACTTACCAAGTCGAATTCTCTAATCACTGGGCTATCGCTGTCTTTAATCAGGTATCATAAGCCATAGATTTATAAGTCATCTTAGCTGCTGAATTTTAAACTGAAGTTCAGGCGACTGCTTCTTCCAATCTACCTCCAGACTCTGGAACTCTCTTCCTCTTTCTTTCTTTCCTAATTCTTATGACATATCTTCCTTCAAAAAGCGGATCTATCATCATCTCAGGGCCTAATCCTCGATATCTCTAGGTCCTCTGTTCATTGACTATTTTTTTTCTGTCGGTCGTTTTCCTTTGTGTAACATCACCTCATATCTGCCTTGTCCTTAACCTTTTTCTTTTCCTTCGTCTTGGTGTTTTCTCGTGCTCGGACCTTTATTGATGAGGGCATTTTTTGCCTGTCCCGGTGTCACACTCATAAAAAAAAAAAGACAAGTAAATAAATAACTAAAGAAGGAAAGGAAAAAAAATAAAAGTATTTTTCCCCTAAATATGTTGATTAGCTTATTTAAAGGTTAGCAGGTGATTTAAAGCAATGCAAATTATTGGCTCAGTTAACTGAAACACATGGATAATAATAAATGTATAAATATATAAGACTCTTATTTAGCTCATATTAGGTCCAGGTTTTAACCCCACTCATCCCAGGAAAAAAAATACTACATACTAGGAATACATTATAAATACTTGGATAATATTTAACAATGCACTTGCTATTTAACCGCTTATATATACATTAACATAATAAATACATTTGTAGTAAAAGTTCGAGAATATACATTGGATCAGTTAACACTTCTTCCCAAAGGTTGTGTCTACACCAATTGGAAAGAGTGACCACTGTGTGTTGTTGATGGAGTATATCATTGAGGATATTCTTCCTGAGAGTAGAGGCACTGAGGACATGAGGAGGAACTATCCGAAAGGAGATTACATCAAAATGAATGAGCTTTTTGCAGTTATTGACTGGAGAACCTTATTTTACAACAAATCTGTACAAGAAATGTATGACATCTTTTGTGAGAAATATGGGAAGATAGTAGATTGCTGCATACCTGTCACCAAAGTAGGTGTAATTCATGCCAGAGAGAAATGGTTCGATAATGGGTGTAAAAGAGCTAAGGAGTGGAGAGACAAATGCTGGAAAAGGTATAGGAGGAGAAAAAACATAAATGCCTGGCAAACCTACAAAAGAGCAAGAAATGACTACCTAAGTAAAAGGAGAGAGGCAGAGAGAGACTATGAGAGGGACATCACCAGGAAGGCTAAAGAAAATCCCAAGCTTTTCCACAGCTTTATCAGAGGAAAACTGAAGGTAAAAGAACAGGTTTTAAGGCTAAAGAGAGCGGATGGAAGCATCACTGAGACGGATGAAGAGATCTGCAAAGAATTGAACAAGGAGTTTCAGTCAGTATTTACAGTAGAAAATACCCCACCCCCTCAGATTGCAGTGATAGAAGCTCAAGGGCCGGTATTAGAGAACATCAACCTTACAGCCACAGAGGTATGCAAAGTGCTGATGGATTTAGATGTTCATAAAGCTACAGGTCCCGATGACATATCCCCTCATGTGCTTAAAAAATGCGCAAACACAATATCAGTGGCACTAAGTATCATATTTAAGGAGTCACTGGAGTCGGGGGAGATTCCAAGATGCTGGAAACAAGCAAATGTGATACCTATCTTCAAAAAGGGAAGGAGGGATACGGCTCTGAACTATAGACCAGTTTCCTTGACCAGCATAGTTTGCAAAGTTATGGAGAAACTACTAAGGAAACATATCTCTCTTCACTTGGAATCCTTCAACTTTTTGTCAGTGAGGCAACATGGCTTCAGAGAAGGTAGATCAACAGTAACAAACTTATTAGAATTTTATGATGAGGTAAGCCAAATCTTACAGGAAAGAGAGGGCTGGGCAGATTGCATATTCCTAGACTTCCAGAAAGCGTTTGACACTGTTCCACATGGGAGACTTATTAGGAAGCTGCAATCAATGGCTAGAATAGGTGGAAATGTTTTGGAATGGATAAAAACTTACTTAGAAGGAAGGGAACAGAGGGTTAGAGTAAGACACTCAGTGTCTGAATGGAGAAGAGTTAGTAGTGGAGTTCCACAGGGTTCAGTTTTAGGGCCACTTTTGTTCCTTGTATATGTAAATGACCTACCAGAGTCTGTAAATTCATTCATGAATATGTTTGCAGATGATGCAAAGATTGTGAAGAAAGTAAAAAAACGAGAACAATGGTAGAGAACTTCAGGAGGATCTAAATAATCTGCATGAGTGGTCAGAAAAGTGGCTAATGAAATTCAATACTTCAAAATGTAAGGTAATGAGAATGGGTACAAGTGCAAGAAGGCCCAAGCTTGACTACTCGGTGGCTGGAGTACAACTTCAAGAGACAGAAAATGAGAGAGATCTAGGAGTAAACATACTGGCAGATTTGTCTCCAGAAATACATATAAATGGCATAGTAAGGGCAGCATATGCATTCTTATCAAATGTAAGGGTAGCCTTCAGGCACATGGACAAGGAAATGTTCAGAAATATTTATGTAACCTATGTGAGGCCAAAACTCGAATATGCGGCCCCCTTTTGGAATCCGCACTTGAAAAAGCACATAGCTAAGCTTGAAAAAGTTCAAAGACATGCCACGAAACTGGTGCCAGAAATACGCAATCTCAGTTATGATGAGAGGCTGAGGGAATTAGACTTACCAACACTCGAAGCTAGAAGAGTGAGGGGGGGATATGGTGACAGTCTTTAAATTCCTTCATGGTTATGATAGAGTGGATAGGGATCGATATTTTGATATGGCTGGCTCTAGAACTAGAGGTCATAGTTTGAAGCTTCGTAAGAAAACTTCTTTGCAGGATGTAAGGAAATACTTTTTCAGTGTAAGAGTAGTTGATAATTGGAATTCGCTAAGCGAGGATGTAGTTAATGCTATCTCAATCCATAGTTTTAAGGACAGGTATGATAAGTATCACTAAGTATAAAATGGAACCGATGAGGAGACGGGAAGATACGAGCTTTGGGCTCTTTCCCGTAAACACAACTAGGTAATCAACTAGGTAATCACACAGAGAAGCGTTTCAGTCACTGAAAACGCAGTGACTGAAAGAATTTTTTTAACACCACATAATGTACCGCCCTGCTCTCGGAAAACCAATATTTGTATAAACTCGACCCTACTCAGTAAAACCATGCATAGACCATATGTGTTGCTTTATGGGGATCTTGTAGAGAAGGATACTCCCAAGGAGTTCGATGGCATATTTACAAGGCAAGTTACCACTCCTAACTAACTTAACAATTTACAGGGTTTTTTTTTTAACTTTACTTGGAGTTCTGGAACTAATTCATCTTTGCAAGACCCCTTTGTGATTGATATAAGCTCGTTAGCACCTGGAACAATTTGCACACTCTACCAATATTACTTCACTGGTTTGTGAGAAGTCGATTTGCAAACCCACTGCTGGCTTACACAAGAATCAAAGCAGCATTTCTCGGTAAAATCGCAAGAAATGTCGCTATTGCATTTCTTGGAATAAATTCTATGTGTAGTACACTCGTCGTATGGGGGGCAATGTCCTGGATGTGTCCCTGTGTAATAAAAGAAGAAGGAAAAACTGTATGTTACTAGTGTCATATGTTATGAAGTATGGAGACTAATTTCCAAAATTTATTCATTGTTTAATAGGAATAGTTTAAGGAGGATAACATTAAAAAAGATTATCTTTCATCCAGTAACTATGATGTTCAAAGGTATTTGTGTTTACTTCTTGTAGTAGTCGATGGTCCAGAGGCTGCTGCAGAAGATGTGTCTCCAGTCCCTCCAGAGTTGTCAATCTGTGTTCCAGTTCCTCCAAGAGCAGATCCTTCTTTAGATGCAAAATCCATATCTGCACCTGCAACTAAGTTGTGGGTGCTTTCTGGAAAAATCCCATCGTTATTTGCACTGATTATAAAACTACCAAAAGCTGGATTGCTGAAACTTTCTTGACCATTTAACACAGTTGTCCCAAAGTTGCTAAATCTTCCACTTGTGCCTGAAGTCCCATGGGTATTTATGCCACTATTAAAAATGTTACCAAACATACCACTGGTATATGTATTACTGGACCTAAAGTTGTGTGACGCTCCATGGTTGTTGGACCTACTAGACTCAAAGCTGGTTGAAATGCCATTTGCATTTGAGCTACCAGACCCAAAATTGGCTGTACTTCCATGGGTGATTGAATTAGCTGAATTGAAATTGTCAGAACTAAAGCTCTCACTTAATTGCACACCTGTATTACCTGGACCTAAACCATACCTACTGGAGCTTCCAAATGTTTTAGATTCACTAGAGGTAGTATTTCTTACTGATTCATAGCTGCCAATAACACCTATTGCTGTGCTGGGACCAGCTATATTACCTGAGCCATGAATACTAATTGAACCTTGAGAAACTGTATTTCCAGACCCAAATGAATTATATGCGCCATGGTCAGATGTAGTGCTGCTGCCATAGTTCCCAGACAATCCATGAAAACTACCAGCATTACCTGGAATAGTGGAACTCAAGCTTGCTGATCCATAATTGGCATGAGTACCAGTGTTATGATAAGTACTTTGAAAACCTGTACTTTGGATATTTCCTTTGATAACTCCTGTAGGTACTCCAATGGAGCTACCAGTATCACTGCTTCCAAATAGTCTTGGGATACTAGAACTATGTGAGCCGAAAGCACCAGCTAATTCATGACCATCAAAGTATCCTGAACCCGATGATCCAAAATCACTCAATATACTCAAACCGCTGGAGTCAAAGGACCCAGAAGTACTTGGATTTCCGTGGTTGCCTGGATTAAGAGAGCCAGCGCTGACCCTATGACTATGAAGACTTGATCCAACATTGTGTCTGCTGCCTGAAGCGAAAGTTGTGAATGCATTTCCAGTATTGTGGGATGAAATATCAGTATGTTCTCCTCCGTTCCTGGAAAAAAAAAATAGAACTAAATGCTCAAAACAGGATTTCATGATTGATGAATAAAGAAAGAATTATCAAATAACTCAGTGTCATAGAACAGCCGCAGCTCTCTACTTATGGTGAAGATAATCGTACAGAAAACTGATTGTCTTGTAAACTTCATTAAAATATATTCTATGTATACATGTTGATATCTCAATTGAGTTATAATAAACCACTGCTAATTATATTTTTTTTCTAGAATTATAAAAACAAATTAATATGGTTAATTTTCACCATTATTAAGATTAACAGTTTCATGACAGCCGTGGAAATTATAGAATATTAATCGTTTTCAGTAAGAGCATGATTTATGCAACAATGGAGAACAACTCTATATATATATATTACTTACCATAAACCTGGAGAGAAAATTGCTGCAGCAGAGATATATCCATGACCACTTCCTACATCTTGTGGCCAAGTTTCCCTGAAAGAGTCTTGAGAACCCCAACGATAAGGACCAAAGCCATGGCAAATGCCAGTCAAAGTGCAAACTATAGTGAGAAATCCTAGTTTCTCTGGAAAATAAGTAACACACGTTTACTAGTTATATTCTATTGCAGAATATAACAGATATTCAGTTGTAACGACCTCAACTTAGAGATAAGAGGTCAGTTCTGATATTCACATACACAAAATCTAACTATTGCAAAGCCATACATTGAAAACACTTATGAATATGGAGAAAACTTCATATGCTAAGCTTAACCAGTAAAATCGCAGTGTTACTCTCTCTCTGAATTCTCCATATATGAAATCAAGTATGGTTGGATAGCATATAAGAAAAAAAAAGTCTGATCAGATCGGTGTACTTGAGATTTGGGAAATAATTGTGATGGCAGAAGGTGGAGATTTTCATCACATTATTGCAACCAAAGAATAGAGGAGAAAGGATAAAGTTTAATGTCACTGCCATTGAGTACTTTATTAATATAATTATGATGCATAATCATCTGTATTTAAAATCTCTCTCTCTCTCTCTCTCTCTCTCTCTCTCTCTCTCTCTCTCCTCTCTCTCTCTCTCTCTCTCTCTCTCTCTCTCTCTCTCTCTCTCTCTCTAAAAAAAAAATACTCAGAAAAAATACGGTTTCGAGCGAAATCACTTAGCCCTATTTAGGGTGTCATCACTAGAGAGAGGGAAATAAGAGGGGAAGAAATTGAGGGGAAAGCCCTAAAATGAAAAAAAAAGGCAAAGGAGAGGGACAAACCCTCTTGCTAAGGTGAAATTACCTAATTGTGCTTACGAGAAAGAGCCCCAAACTCGTAACTTCCCGTCTCCTGATCGTTTCCATTTTGTACTAAGTGATACTATTCATACTTGTCCTTAAAACTATGGATTGTGTTAGCATTAACTACCTCCACGCTTAGCGAATTCCAATTATCAACTACCCTTACATTAAAAAAGTACTTCCTTACATCCTGCAAAGAAGTTTTCTTACGAAGCTTCAAACTATGACCTCTAGTTCTAGTGCCAGCCATATCAAAATATCGATGCCTATCCACTTTGTCATAACCATGAGGGAATTTAAGAGTTGTCCCCATATACTTCCTCAATCTTCGAGCTTCGAGTGATGGTAAGTCTAATTCCCTCAGCCTCTCATCATAACTGAGATTGCGTATTTCTTTGAACAGTTTCGTGGCATGTCTTTGAACATTTCCCAGCTAAACTACATGCTCAGAAGATCTATGCAGTTTATTTTTCTTCTTCTTCTTTTAAGGAAAGGATAAGGAAATTTAGAGGTGAAGATTTGATTTACGTTCAAGTTCTTACATTCGTTCTGCCTGACATTTAACATATTATTTTATTAATTTTTCCAGTGTTTTTCACTGACCAAAATAATCCTGTTGGTATTAGAACAAAGATGACAAGAAAAAGCTATAATATATTTATATGCGACGACAAATAGAGTCTAGTTAAATGAAGTCTATAACTCACTCATGTCTCCTTGGCCAGGGACGAGAACAGGTTTTGAACGTGTATGACAAAGCCAAAGAAAGGCGACTACTAAGAATTTTATGATTTAGTCTGACTTTTATACACGTTTTGCAGCCATTGGAACTGTATCATCAGGATATGGGGCTTTCCCAAACCCAAACACTTGAGCAGGAACAATGAACCGGTTTTCTCGTGAATAGAAAGAGGCAGAAATCTGTTACAGTTCGATCTTCGGCTTTCTGGTATGATACACTTCCGTAAAGGGGGGTTAACACGGTCAAACGGTTCGTCGAACGCAGTTCGACAGACAAGTGTTTGAAGTGATGTTCGAACGTGTGAACGGGGTATTTGGTTGTCGAACACGTTTGACAAACGTATTCGACAACCAAATACCCCGTTCTCACGCTCGAACAGCACTTCAAACACTTGTCTGTCGAACCGCGTTCGACGAACCGTTTGACCGTGTAAACCGTCCTTACGGCAGAGATTCAGTACCCTTTCCATTCCTGGGATTTTCAGGTCGAAGGTCATGATACCTTAAAGTTCATGCTTGAATGACCTCCCTGTCCTGTTCAGGTACCAGGAAAGTAGGAAATATTTTATGCCTTATAATATTTAGAGTTATCTTTATCAATCAATTAATATAAGACAACTAATTTTCTATTAAAAAGGAAAATAGATGCGCTATGTAATAATGCAGTCCTTAATATATATATATATATATATATATATATATATATATATATATATATATATATATATATATATATATATATATATATATATATATATATATATATATATATATATATATATATATATATATATATATGAATCATTTTTACCCCGTCCGGGACTTGAACCTAGGATACATAATTAGGGTTCCAAGGCGGTACCAACTACACCACAGAGGGTCTAAAAGGGAAACAAACCTTACAGCTATATCTGTTATACTAGGAATGAACGCATTCTATATGAATGCCATTCTCTTCACATTACAGTTTCCCCTAACCTCACTCGTGGATTCGTTTTCGCATTTCATTCAAATCCCATCCTCATTCAGGACCAACAATAATCAAATAAGCATATATATATATATATATATATATATATATATATATATATATATATATATATATATATATATATATATATATATATATATATATATATATATATATATATATATATATATATATATATATATATATATATATATATATATATATATATATATATATATATATATATATATATATATATATATATATATATATATATATATATATATATATATATATATATATATATATATATATATATATATATATATATATGTACATATATATATATATATATATATATATATATATATATATATATATATATATATATATATATATATATGTATATATATATATATATATATATATATATATATATATATATATATATATATATATATATATATATATATATATATATATATGATATTTTATGTATTTCTATAAATCCTCATTCAAATAAGGGTGAACAGAGACAGATCGGAACTGGGGAACATACATCATATCAAATTATGTTAAAGTTGGTTTCTAGTTCTCTTAAAGCAGAACAACATGAATTCCACTGAAAATACTTATCTATGTAATGAGGGAAATTTCACTGCTTTATAACGCAGTTTGGGTACATAATGCAAGCGGGAAATGTTGAGCCTAATACCGCTCGTTCGATCCCATTCTAGGGGCTTTTGGAAGGGCAACCAGCCATTATCCACCTTTCTTCAACCATCTGTGTCCACTCCAATCCATGTGGACTAATTGTTGCCAAAAAAAAAGATGTTACTGACAGACCATAAAATGTCCAGGTTTCACTTCAGATGAAAAGTCGCCTGAGCCTCATTTATAATGAATTGGCATGAAGTATGTAAAATATGGTTCCATATAACTTACGAAAGCATGCCAATAAGGTACGCGACTATGGTTTACCTGTTGGAGATCAAATTACATGGTACTGCACTTTCTGTAAAGGAGGTTGAGTGAAGCTATACAAGCACATGGATAAAGTTGAGGAACAAAGTAAAATCCTTCAGAAAAAGCAGGATGTTACTAAGGGAATAATTAATGTCTTGACTGAAGATGTGCATGAAGGGCAGAGTAATTACAAGGTATTACAGGCTAGGCTTAGAACCAGTCTGTTGTACTCACTGAGAAGGTAGACAGATTGAATTAATTAAAGGCTGTAGCAAACTCGAAAAGAGGCTTGTTAATCAAAAAGGAAATGCTACCGGGTTTGAGGAGAAGCTTAACACATTATTCTGTTAACAGGACCAGTAACTCAGATTCTGTCAGGAAGGAAGCTGTGCCAATACTACGGGACATTATGAAAGAGAAATTTAAGCAGTTACAGAAAAAAGAAGGGAGGAAAATGATATAAAACTGAAGAAAGAAATTACAGACTCAAGGAGAAAAACTTAGAGAACTCCATGATAAGGAAGCCCGAAGATACTACAGGACATTATGAAAGAGAAATTTAAGCAGTTACAGAAAAGAAGGGAGGAAAATGATATAAACCTAAAGGAAGGAATTACAGAGAATCAAGAGAAAAACTCAGAGAACTCAATGATGAAAAAGCCCGAAGATACAATATCATAATATATGGTGTCCCAAAAAGTAATGAGAAAGAAGGAGCAAGGTGAAGGGAAGATGACCTGAGATATACCGAGAAATTAATTCAAGAACCTCTGGGAATTTAAATACAGAAAAATAGCTTGAAGAAAGTGAAAAGGTTGGGTAAGATGGAAAACAAAGCGGACAGGTCTACACCACTGCTTGTGTGGTTTGATTCACCAAGTACTAAGCAACAAGTCTGATCTACACCAAGACATCGGTCTAAGTGACATATTGCTGTTTTACATGCTTGTAAACAATCAGCTTGAATTTATTTTTTCTCATCTGTGAAAACCTTACAAGAAAACACCAACAATGTAATTAATATAGTTATGAGGAGAGAAACTTACCATATATTTTTAGAGGTGGTGGTTTGCTGTTAAAGGGGCTTGCATTTGTTCTTGCTGCATTGACTGCATACCATTCGAGCTATACAAGTTTCTCGCAAAAAATAGATGAATCTCCATTATCTCCTGTTGACAGATTTATAGGTATGTATATGATCAAGCCACTAAGGGTATTTCAACAGTTTTGGGTGGCATCGTCTGCTTTCCTTACTTCAGTATTCACTTTCCCCTGCCATCATGACTTTATCATGTAACATATAGCAGATGACAAAGGAATTGTAGTGAGCCTTCCTCCTCATGCAGAGTAGTGCTTAAGGGTGGAGGAAATATGGTGACCCTATATCCCTATGCAGTGGGGTGGTGGTGGTGGATTATTTTGATTTTTTTTTCTCCAAACAGTTTGGTGTTGATAGTGAGGAGGAATTGTGATTTTTTTTCTTCAAATAGCGTGGTGGTGAGAAGGCACTGAAGCGACCCGTTATTCCCTATCAGCGTGATGGTAAGGGGAGATTGAGATGATCCATTTCCCCCAAACTGTGGTGGTAAGGGGGGATTGTGGTGATCCTTCATCCCCAAGCAGTGTGGTTATGGTGATGAGTAGGAATGTGGTGAATCTTTATCCGAATGTATTGTGGTGATCCTTTATCCTCAAGCGGGTAACTAAAGTGTATCACTCTGTGTTTCATAGTGAAGCTGTTTACTCTATCTGTCAAGAATAGTATAGCATTGTGGTTCCTTATCCTTTTAATTATGTAGGACACATACGGACAATATAAGATATTATTCATCTTAATTCAGGTCATTCACTTCAAAAATGTCAACTTTACTTACATATTAATTGCAGCTTCAGCAATTGTATGTCATTATAATTTAAATTTAATATAAGTATTTTTCTAAATCTGGCCTGCAGGTCAGTGGTTGCCCATAAGTGATGCATGGATCACTAATGACTTGCTCACGTTTCCAGTTATAGATACAAGCACTATACAAAGAATGGTCTGATAATTGTTAGATGAGAAAAGAGAAGACAGCAGTTGGTTAGAGCACTCGACTTGAAAGGTGACAAGGCTCGTGTAGTAGCACGGTTCAGGAAGTTAGGAAGGGCATAAAGCCCCTGATATCCCAGGTACAAGTTGTCTGTGTCCACTTCCATAATGTTTACTAACAGTGACACATAACACGACAAACAACAACGATATTAGATGAGGAAAAAAGCTAAAATATTTCTGTCTTATCCATAACATATTTACTTTTCCTTCATCTTAATGTTTTCTCGTGCCCAGGCCTTTATTGATGAGGGGAGATTTTGCCTGTCCCAATGTCACCCTCATAAAAATAATATGACAGTTCTAAAATAGATCTTTATTTCATATCTCGACATATTTAATATTATATTAAAATTCTAACACAGGTACCTCATAGAAATTTTACAGGCCTTACATGTTTTAATACATCTTTGTTTAACAACTCTACATATATAACTTTACATTAGACATTTTACTTAGGTACATCTTATATATGAAATAGTGCATGCTTTACATGTTTTAAATATATGATAACTGCAGAGGAGAAGGGCAACAAATTCCTATTATTTTATTGACGTAAATGCAAGAGTTTAAAAAAATTATTAATACAAATAAGTCTTCAAATTTTGCTGGGATCAGTCCATAAAATTTATATTAAGGACACAACCACTATTAAAACCTAAGGTAGCTTTGTAAATGATTTCCTAGACGTAGAATTTGAATTTTAGGTAATTTTTTAATTATATAAATAAATGGCAGCAAGATACGAGAAATACAAGCCCAATATTAATAAAAACCATTTCTTACCATTCACATATTTTATCTAAAATCATATATTAACAGAACGGTAATAATTCGTTTAGCATAGTTCATATTTAAAATTACTAAGACCACTATTAAAAATAAAATTTTATTGAAAAAAAAATAGCTTACAAACAGTAGTACTGACAGAGTATTAGAATAATCATTAGCGTGATTTTTCTTTTTTCACGCAGTTTTACGTTTTACGGAGTTTTTCTTGCACTTTTTCGCATTTTCTGGCCAGTTTAGGCGTGTTTTCGCTATATTTACATATTTTCACGCTTACACACTCATTTTTAATGTGCTTAAGTATTATTTCATTACATATAAAAAAGGAAGTTAAGAGCTTAAAAAAGTCAGTTTAATTTGGAAGGTTACATGTATACGACTAGACGGAAATATTTACATGTCACTTTACTTTATGTGCCAGCTTACATGAGTACGACTAGATGGAAATATATACGTCACTCTACTTTATATGCCAGCTTACTCGAAGCTTTATTTTCAATGTTTCATTAAAGGCGAATTACCACTGTACGATATATATTAAAATAGAATAAAACCATCACCAACTGTTACATATAACAATATTTATCATGAGACTGAAATATAGAAGAGAGTAATGTAAATAGAACACAGCCATCAACATCATTTTCGAATAAAATAAAATAAAATGATAAAGAATACTAATGCAGAAACAGAATGAAGACTGTAATATGTTAATTTAAAATGATTTATTAAAATCTTTCACTTAGGAAAGAGAAATTCAAAATATTCTTTTCACTAAAAATATATAAATTTTATTGCATGTATACCATAATACAGCTATACTGTAGTTATTGTACTTGAATATTGAGCAAATAGTTTCATTTGCATCATTGTGCTTGAAATATTGAGCAAATACATTTATTTGCTCCATTGTGCATGAAATATGAAACAGATAAGTTTCTTAGCACCACTGAGCATGAAATATTGAAGTAATACATTCATGTACACCATTGTGCATGAATTATTATACAAATACATTCACCTGCACCAAGGTGGGGGTGAAACATCAGAGGGTCGTAACTGCCTCTCACCTTCTAGCATGAATATGTTGAGTGCTCGATGCAGAAGTAGAGTTCCAAGGCGTCTCTGTTCGGTACCTTTCCATGTGCTAGCTACACCATAAAATGTACCTTTGATACTATTGCATACATTCTGAAGACCTGTAGGATAGAAATCCCGACATGTAAGTAATACTGAAATGAACAGCACATGGAAAGAACAGGATCTTGTACAGGAGAGCAACCCCAAGGGTTCACAAGGGTTAGTCATGGTCACAAGGTAAGTCTCCTAACTAATCCTGACAATTTATTAGGTTATTTAACTTGACATGGGTTTAGGGGTAACTCATCTTACAAGATCCCAGAAATTTAATACTCACAATAGCTATTTACTGAAGAAGATTGCACAAAATCTCTGGATATTTTCATAGACAGATTGGAGCTGGGGAAGTAAGGCTGGATGTCCTTTCTTATGCTACACAGTTGGTTCGAATAGGGGTTTGCCACGTCTTGAATTGAATGTTCTTATCACTAAGCTACCGAGAGCAACTCACGCATTATTTTGATAATTATATATATATATGCAAAAGCTCCCCTACTTACAAGCAATCAAAGATACGAACAAAAACCTACCCAATATCTTATCAGGTATTATGCATGTATGAATTACTATACTTTACTCTATAATGACATTATTATTACTGCATTAATATTCATTTATACTGCAAACTTTATGTTTAATGCAGTGGTTAAGAAGCATCAGCGAGGACTGTAAGTATTACACAAGGTTCTAACATATTATTCCAGATATCCCAGTTGAAGTGAGTGATAGAGAGATTCTTCTTCCCAAGACAAAGACCTAGATGGTCCACTTCCAGAAAGGTCAAAACATCTTTTACCACAAAAGTGTATTTAGCAAAGATTGTTCTGTACTTGCTATGCCTTGGTGCTTTTTCATGGTTTAATAAAACTTAAATGGTAGTGAAGTAATCTCTGAATATATATAATATATATAATATATAATATATATAATATATAATATATAATATATATATATATATATATATATATATATATATATATATATATATATATATATATATATATATATATATATATATATATATATATATATATATATATATATATATATATATATATATATATTAAGTAATCCCTCGCTATATCGCGGTTCACTTATTGCGAATTCAGTGCAAAGCAGATTTTTTTGGGAAAAAAAAAATAAATAAATAAATAAATAAAGATGATTGTGACACCAGGATGGGCCAAAAAGGTATAATATAAAACAGCCTTTATCAGGCTGTAACGAGAAACAGAGATGGAGAGTGTAATGACCTGTCAGATGTGAAGGGATTATAAAATATGTGTATTGAATATCCAATTCTCTGCTGGGTTTTAATATACCTCTGCATTACTCTCATGATGTCTATTCCAAAAATTCTCCTTAGATCTTATTATTATTATTATTATTATTATTGGCAACAATAATTTTCTTTTGATGATGATTGTGGAGATTATTATTATTATTATTATTATTATTATTATCATTATTATTATTACGAATTTGTCTTGAAACCATTATTTCTACAGAGGGAAAAAACAAACAACACACCAATAGCAGAAATCATAGCAGCTTCTCTAGTCCATGCCTCAACCGGGATAGTGTTTTGAAAAATATGAAGAGATACAACGCCAACACCCTCTGACCAAATGTCTTGTATTTTTGCAACCTTTTCACTTATCTGCAATAAAATAATTGAAATTTTCTATGTAACAATATGAAAATAGAAATTAAGCGACTAAAAGGCTAAACTGTACACCTACAATGTAATTTTCAGTTAAAGGAATACCAAATTCTAAAAAGTCTCCTTTACTGGAATCAGATACTCCATTAATCATATTCCCCTGATAGAGGACAAGAATTCCTTCTTCATATTCCCCTACATGTAGTAAAAGTTGACCTAATGGGGCAGAGCGAGGCCTCATCAGTGTACTGTATTTTCTTCCCACAAAGAGTCAAGTTTTTTGCTTTGACTCAGCCACTTCCCTTTTAAGGCAGATTATGGCTTTAGTATGTAGACAGAAAGATAAATCATTAAACAAGAGATATATACAGATGTTATAGAAGAGATATGTCTTTACCTGTTTCTTCTTTTCTTTGGGCATCATAGCTTCATAAAGATGGTAATAAGGTCTACCTCTGGAACCTTTGCCAATATAAAATATGGCTGACACAAAACACTTAAACCTTTCAGCTTCTTCCATCATCACTCCTCTGAAAGGCAGTTATTTGTCATTAGCATCAAAATTTCTACCATATTGAGTCTTCCTTTCTAATATAATTATTAACCTGTCGCCAGTTTAAATTACATGCCGATGGTCATGATTATTTACACAGTGAGTAGTGAACAAAATCAATTTAAGGCCAAAAATTATATCCAAAGGTATGCTTCATTTCCCCGTTTACCTTTGAGTACTAATAAGAAACACTGGTTGTATGTGTCACTATTAGTCCTCATTGTGAGGGTGGACACAAACAAAGTGCGGCTGGGGCATTAAGTCTGGATGCCCTTCCTTAACACCCCACAGTGGACTTGATCGCTGGTCTGTCAACTCCAAAGTCGGGTATCCTAACCACTAGGGTACCACGCACCCCACCCTTGACTACAAATAAGGGCAAATGCAAACTACAAATTCTCATTAGATCACACCTTATGGGAAGATCTTCAGTAATTCTAGGATCCAATAATAAATAGTTAAAACATGTCTTGCTTGTTCCATCTCTCCAGTGTCTTGAAGGATCAGGCTGATTGAACTGTGAGCTTACGGTCTTTTCTAAGTGCATCCAGGTGTACCACTCTATAGCGGAAGGATCTTTCAATGCTGACTTGAGTTCACGGGGATATTCTTCAGTCTCTGCAAGCAGAGAATAGGCGAGATAAATAAAAAAAGGAAGAAAAAAATGAAATTTCAATATTTGGCATGTAAGCCATACATACATATACCATGGCTGCAATCCCCCCCTTGTAGGGGGTGGCCGAGTCAGAGCACACACATTCACCAGAAGCTAATATTCCTCAATTACTCCTCTTAACTGCTTGGGGATAAAGGGTACCTCTTTGATTATCTTGAAGTAATTCCGGATGTCTTCTGAGTCTAAGTAATTGACGCTGATACACACGCTGTGAGGAAGGAAGTACCGGTCCTGGAGTGAATCCAATGTCTATCAGTTTTTTACGAAGTTTTTCTCCTGTCAGGCCCCTAATGCTGTCAGTTAAGGTTCCAAGAGAATCAAAGCTCTGATCTGAAACATTATATTATGTAAGAACAGTTGTCATAACTTAACATGGTTGTAAACTGCATTGTCTCTATTGACCTTTTATGTATTACCTAAGGTTTTCATGTTGTATCAGTCTTAATCTTTACAATTTCTAGTTCCATTATACAGTACTAATAATTTTCTCAGGCCCTTTTGATTTTTGAATGACGAATAGGCAATATTAAACCTCTCCATATAATAAATATGTTTTTAACATTTTATATTTTTAAGTTAAATATTTAAGAAAAAGGTGAGTATCCTACCTATTTTTATACCATCAGGAACATCATCTGGAAGAGTGGGCATCTTTTTGGGTGTTTGAGTCATCGCAAGAGTCCCACTTCCATACCCATTGGTTAAAAGACTGATCAATCAATATAAGAAAAATTTAATCTTCATCTTGAGATATATAGTACTTAAAAAAAAACCAGCAACTTACTTCATAAACAGTGATTACTTTTGTGTGGTAATTAACGGAGTAAATTAATAAAATCATTCGACAATTTACAAATATAATTAGCCTAGTATTCAAAAAAATTTTGAAGTGGAGCTAAAATATGTTTTTAGCATGTAGCTTGCTATTTTTGGTAAATAGACCATTACTATGCTCTAGACTGAAAGACTATGTGTAGTTAATGCTATTGAATATTAAATTGGTGTTTTTACAGTTTTTGTGTCACTATCATTCCTCATTCAAATAGGGGTGAACACAGGTTGGAGATGGGGAATTAAGCCTTGCTGCCCTTCCTAACACACCATGGTGGGTTCAAACACAAGTCTGTCAGTCACTTCACGAGACGAGTGCTCTAACCACTGTGCTATAGTGTCCCCATTAAGTAAGGTATATAAAGATTACCAAATGACTGGGACTTTACTGCACACAACCACATATGCCATCAACACAACATACACTCCCTAGGAGCTCTGTGGGAAAGCCTAGGATCAGAAGTGGCCTTTCTTCATGATTCAGGTTATTCGGCAAGGCAGCTTGGGGAACATTGGCAAAAACTGATAATTTGCAAATTGTGTTCATATTACCTTGAGAAAGATGCAGACGAAGGGCAGCGCCTCTCAATCAGTGTAATTCCAGCTTCCAGATCTCTGTATAAGAATTCTTCAACCACACTTATAAGGGACTGACTTGAGCTCCCTCCTGAAATACATGATTTGGCTGTCCCATATTCTGAGAGTGATGAATATCCATTTTGACTCTTTTCATATTGAACTTTTGATGAAGAATTCCCAAAACTAATATTAAATAGTCTCTTGGGTAACAGAGATTTCAGGCTTTCATTTTCTCGAGTGCCCTGTCTGTTTTGTTTCTTTAAATCTGTTTCTTTACTCTGCTCAGTTGATTCAGTATATGACCTCGTCTCTGATGCATTTATACATTCTAAAGATGATGATAATTTAGGTCCTGTCATATTTTGCATAGTGGTTCCAATTGCATCTACCTCATCTATTATATAGGGTATCTTACTTACATTCTTTTGGCCGAAGGATTCTGAAATAAGACTCCATGAATAGAGATCAAAAAGAGTTTCTTCTTGTCCAACTCTATGGCTACTTACTTTAGCTGCTTCTCCTGATTTGGAACTTGATATCTGGGATTTTATATTGCTTACATGGCTATTTTTCTTTGGGGCTTTCAACAACTGGAAGGAAGTGCAGTATTCTGGAAGTGTCATGTTTTGTGGGCAAGTAACATTTGAATATAACGTTTCGCTTTCACTATGTTCTCCATTAGTTGTATGTGTGGTGTCTTTAAGACTATTTGAATATGAAGTTTCTGTTTCCCCATGTAATCCTTGAGTTGTGTTAGTGGTGTCATATAGACCATTTATATAAGTTTCGTCTTTACTCATACCAGAAAACAAGTCCAGACTAAAGTCTCCATCAGGATGCAACTGATGATGGTGTAACCCTCCAGGAATATATGTACCATCAAAATTGAAGCTACTGTCATAGCTGTAATCTCCAGTCATGTTTATATTAGTATAAGCAGTGTCAAATTCACTAAGGAAAGTTTCAGTAAATGAATCCATGCTATGGGGAACTGAAGAACGATTGCATTTTCCAGAGGTGTAGCCATTCTCTAAGTTTTTTCTGAGAAATTTCTGCTGTGAAAACCTATCTACGTCACTTTCACTGTCAGCATTACCAACGAGCTCTTGCCTTAAGTATTCAAAGTACCTTTCACTATTCAGACTGAATTGCTTGCTAGGTTCAGAATATAATATTTCGGAATTGATATCCGTCTTCCCAATTATGGACAGGCTAGTCTTCTCAGGCTCTGTGGTTTTCACATAACTCTCCTTGTATCTTTCATTCTCTTTCTGGTGATTCATCAATGATGATAGTTTTGATTCATCAACATCCTGAATAAATTTAACAATGATTCAAAATAACACATTGTAGGATATAACAATTATTAGTACATTCTGAGCTGTAATTTGAGGTTCAAGTTTTTATTTATGAAAGTAAAGAAAAGCAAATCATGAAATCATTAATATGAGAATAATAATTACAAAAGCTAGAAATAAGTTCAGAATATATCCACAATTATTCACACAATGTCTTTTCATGCTCAATATTAAATTCTCAAAACTATTAATGCCTGAATAATTATAGATTTCTTTTGATTAGCAATAATAAAGCTTATAAAGCATCTATATTAAGGCTATTTTACATAATTCTTATTAAAAACATAAAAAAAAATATTATGTCTGCAGCTGTCTGGCCTCATGGCAGAAGAACCTTCCCCACATAACCTGTGGTGACCCAAGCAGGATGGTGAGAGGGGAATTGTGGTAATCCTTTATTCCCAAGGAGCTAAGAGGATTGATCAAGGTATGTTTGGCCTGTGGTGAATGTATGTGCTTTGACTCGGCCAACCCACTTACAAAGGGGAGTGCGACAATTGTATATATAAAAAAATAAAGTACAATAATTTCTTGCACCTTGTTTTCGTGGAGGACTGGAGGGTCATTACCATTATGAGAGTCAAAAGAAGGTTCCTCTGGAACAACAACAATTCCAACAACTTCCCGTCTCCCTGAAAACAATTCAAATTCATATTAAAAAAAAAAGTGACTCTGATTGTACATAGCATGAGTGTAAAACTCACATTTGATATTAATGGTATATGGTTATATAAAATGAACTGAATCTGAAATTGCATAAGAGTAAGATTTAAAATGTATTAGTGATCAGGCCACTGTCAATTACAAAATTAAAATATACATTGCTATATTACTAAAGACTGTCACTGATGGCTTAATCTTATTCATTCAGTGATGAGTATATACATTTTTTGATGAAGGTAATCTTGTATCTATCTATCTACCTTGGCTGTTTCCCCCTTTAATTGGGGGTAGCCGACATAAAAAAAAAGAAAACAATAAGGGTGGCGGGCACAGCATCAAAGAATAGCCCCAACGTATTCCCTGCGTGTCGTAAGAGGCGACTAAAAGTAAACGGGGCGAGGGGACTAGGAATCCCCCCCCCTTGTATTAACCTCCTGCAAGACGTCAAAGCAGGTAATCTTGAAAATGTTAATTACATTTTTTTAGTGCTGCAATTTAACAGTTTGTCCAAGATCATATAAGTGTAAAATTAATACTCAGCCTGGATAATTACTGCACATTACTGCTATACCGTATATCTATTTATAAGGAAATATCACTTCAGTGCTATCTTTCAAAAGTTAATCTACATTACTGCTATAATATTACCGTAAATCTATTATAAGGAAATATCAGTTCAGTGCTATCTTTCAAAAGTTAATCTAATGTAAAAATAAACATGCCAAATACTTAGTATATTACACTATGTGTATACCAATAATAATAAAATTCCAATACAGTTTTGTTTCCTTACACAATGACAGTGCTATATCCGAGAGTTGCTCAGCAGGATGGCTATAAGTTTCATTATCAAGCTGGATATTAAGTAGATTTAATGCATCTGTCCGGTTATTTTTATAGGCAACATCGACTGGGGAATGCCCTTTAATGTCACCCAAGAGTGGATCGCCTCCATTCACAAGTAACAACTCCAACAATTCACAAAATCCCATCGATGCGGCTGCATGAACACTGCTCCTCCTCACTTTGTTTCTTGCAGAGATAAGATTATAATTAATTTCAATGAAAATCATCATGCTGCATAGAAACTGTGAAAAAAAAATCTATTATTATTTTAATTTTTCAAAATTACAACACTAAAAAGTTATTTAAGATAACGCTGTAATCTTAGATTTACAGGATAAACAACATATAAGAGTATCTATGTGAAAGGAATTTGGAATTTCTATCAGCTCATAACTAAATGAAATATTACTTACTGAGTATTTGGATTGGCTCCGTGTGCTATAAGTATTTGAGCAACTATAACACAGTCTTCTTCTGTCATAACAGCTGGCAAAATGTGAAGTGCAGTTGATCCATCTTCGCAAAGGACTGCGTCTGCAAGTGCACCTTTTTCAAGTGCCAGCTTAATTTTGCTGAAATAAAACAGTCATTGTACTGAGAACACAAATGCAAGAAAACACACACGTGAAATGCCTAAGTGTATGAATTTAGTCAGGTATCATGTCATCACATGAAGTGTTGTTATAGGGATATCTGGTTAGCTTAGGGGGAACTTATAAAAATAAGTAATCCCCAAAACCCTACATAAAATTATATAACCCAATAAATAGTTAAGTTGGAGTAAAATGGGTTAGGTTAGATGACTTAACTTGGAGACATGAGTGATCCTATAGCACCTTGGGGTTACTCTTATTTACAAGATCTATTTGGAATAGGATATTTCCTCACCCTATAATATGATATCATGATAGTAAAGAATAGCCTCACCGTATTCCCTGCGTGTCGTAAAAGGCGACTAAAAGTGGACGTGGCGGGGGGACTAGGAATCCCCCCCTTGAACCAACCTCCTGTGAGACGTCAAAGAAGAAGGGGAGTAGAGGGGAGAATAACTTCTCCCCAAACTGTTTTCCTTTTTTGATGTCGGCTACCCCACAATTAAAGGGGGAAACAGCCAAGGTATATGTATGTATGTAAGTTTGAGATTATATGTATAATGATCCTAATACGTTCAATTTTGGAGGTATGGGCAATCACATGTCTTATAACTGTGGATTTCACACAGAAATAAAAGTCAGTATTGTGCATTACATATATAACAAGAATATTTTCATATGTATTACATGGGTATTTGAAAAAAAATACAGTATGTTCACAAGTTCAGGTACTGAATTATATATACCAAAAACTATAATACAGATAAACAACAAAAATAGGTAATTATTGATTTTCTACCACTGAAACCTTCCTAACCTAACCTGGTTTTGCCACAGTTCCTTTTTCGAGTGTCATGTAAATGAAAACTATCCATTTCAAAATATTTAAATTGTGCTTCTCTAGTAAGATCTACTCTCGAGGGATACCTTTAAAAAGCTTGCTACAGTCTATCAGCTATAAATAAAGAACAGTATTTATTTACTTTCACACACCATGTTACGAAAAAATCTCATGAAATGTATCATAATATTATGGAGTCGATAATTTATATTATTTTTCCTTCTTCTTGATGTATGTTTTGGGGTACACATGGCTTGGTCAGGTCATAGGTCCGACCTAAATTATTCAATGGTTAATACAGTAAGAAAATACTACAGAGTACTACCTCCTTTTTTCGCTTAATTATTTGGATACTTTTCAGTATTTTGTATTTTTATTTCATTAGGTGTGACGCTGTGAAAGTATTCATTTATTTTCTCAGACTTACCACGCAATTGTTTATTAAATATAAAAACTCAGACTCACTTTAAATTCAAATTTTCAAAATCCTCTACTCGTAGCTGATCCATCATCAATGCATTCGCAATAAAGGACATCTTGGTAACTGGATCTTCAGTCAAAAGAAAGCAATTTATCAATCGTTATTTGAGGGACAAGACCGTCTTCCACCAAAATTCTATAAAATCGGTTTACAAATATTAAACAAATTGATTAATCTAGTTTTAAATAGTACATATCAATTCATATTGCACTAGCTTATCTCGTATTAATTTTTATTTTTTTTGGTTTATATATATATATAAAAAAATATCAACCTGTTTCAGAAAGGGAACACTTTTCTTCACCAAACTTAGGCTAGAATTGATCTATCTGGTAGTAAAATTGCACATAATTAGTAAAAATTCAAATGCCGTCCACTTCTCACGAAGTTTTGTTTTGTTTTGAATGTTTGACACTTGGAGAATGCGAAGTCAACTCACATTTTTTAGCGTAAAATAAACTATTACTTGAGAAAAAAATATAAAAGCTAATTTAGTGATATTAATTTTTATTATTATATTGGAAGGCAATTATTGAGAAAAAAATACTGAAAGGAATTAAGCTTTACATAAAGTTGGACAGAAACTAAAAATGGGTAATTGATATTTTAAATAATACTTGTAAGTATGGATATTTGCGCTTCTTACATATAATTGTAATTTAATAATATATAATAACTCTTGAGGTAAATATTATTGAAGTGAATTATTTTTCATTATATATAAATTAGCAAAATTTAAAAATGGTTGTCCTTAAATAATGTTTGCTAGACTTACATTTATGTTGTGCAAGAATAAATAATTTCCTCATTTTAATATGTATTTTAATTAGGTTTTCTGCTGTTGAAAACTACGTTATTAATATTTGCATTTCAATTGAAAACAAAGAAATTAAATAATGCAAAAATATATTTGTTGACAAATGGTAGTTCCAATAATACGGATAACGTCTTCTTTTTTAGCACAAGTAAATGTGGTCTTGATTTTTTATATTACGTTTGTTTCTTTATTGTTAAGTATTATATTATACTGTATAATAAAAATAATACCAACGGATATTTTCTCGTTTCTATATGAAAATTGTTAATACAATTGTTAATGCTATA